>CAUYQV010064321.1:0-60972 GCA_963574575.1 Galagoides demidoff
TCTCAGCAAATGTCTGCCTCTCCCACATTCAATAAAAAAGAGAGGTTATACACCAAGGATCCTCCTTCCTTCCTTCCCCCATCTAAGAACTGCCCTCTAAATTGGCTCTCACACCTTGTTTCTTTTTTTTTTTTTTGAGACGGAGCCTAAAGCTATCCCCCTGGGTAGAGTGCCATGGCATCACAGCTCATAGCAACCTCCAACTCCTGGGCTCAAGCAAGTCTCCTGCCTCCGCCTCCCAAGTAGCTGGGATGTAGTTGGCGCCCGCCACAACACCCGGCCATTTTTTGGTTGCAGCCATCATTGTTGTTTGGCGGGCCCAGGCTGGGGATTCAAACCCGCCACCTTAGGTGTAGGTGGCTGGCACCTTAGCCAATTGAGCCACAGGCGCCGAGCCCACACCTTGTTTCTAAAGACACCAAAAAATAATGTTTGAGCTTCCCTTCTATTCTCCTCCATCTATCTGCCTACTTGTCCCGTACCCTCTGGGAATCTTGCTCAATGCTCCTTCTCTCCCACCCCACCTCACCCACTGCTATCCCCTATCTCATACTCTACACATAAGTCATATTGAAGAGCTTCAAGATTCTTGAGCACCACAAGCTCTTATAGTGCCTCTGGACACATACTATCCTCTTACAGAAAACCAGCCACTATCTCCCTGGCTGACTTCTATTAGTTTTTGCCTAACTCAACTTCAATTAGGTTTCATCTTACTTCTACAGAACACTTAGGAGTGCTTTACTTATGTTCCAACTATGCCATGTGCCCACCTCCACAGATACTATCATGATAACTGTGGCCTAATTTTCTACATCTGGGTCCCCATGAAACTGAAGCTGTTTGAGGGCAAGGACTATGTCTTTTCACCTTGGTTATCCCAGTGTCTAATATAGTACATGGCACATGAGGGCACATGGTACATACTTGTTAAGTAAACGAGTGAATGAATGAAAACAAAAACAATGAGTAGTATAATAAGGACTTAGAACCCGAGAAGGACATCCTCAGTGTGGCCACAGAGTAAGTAAATAGGATTTAGGAAGATGATAGCTCTTTGAGGAGGCTATCTGACTTTGGAGGTACCTGAGGTAGTGGATCTGGAGATCCTCCAAGTTTCTGATCTAGATAATTGAACATGATCATATTGTACGGGTGTTGTTTACTGGTGTTATGGCATTCATCAAATATCATCAAAGTAAAGACAGACAGTGATGGAATAGTTCCATTTTTAAGATTGTTCACAAGAATCTGTGGTGTTAAGAAGATGATGGCATTATTCTCAATAATCTGTTCCACTGGGGCATTTTCAGCTGTTTCTCCAGAAATGCCTGCAACTCTGTACCTGGAAAATGACAAAAATTCCCTTTTACCAACCACAGTGATAAAGTACCACAAAGAAAAATACTAGATCATTAGATCAGAATTAAGTTTTCTCCTTAAGTCTAAAAGGAATATAGCTGTAGATAAGCCCTTAGTACAGAGCCTGACAGTAAGTGATTACTAAATGCAAGCTAGTTATAATTTACAGTATATTAATTCTTTCAGATCACTCTGAGAAAAGAGGGCTTAATGGCATCAAATAAATTATAAAATTATTAAAGAAGTTAAATGTGTCACTAAAACATCAAACTTATCCCTTAAGTAATTTATTCAAGAGCAAACCAGGGGAGTTTAGGAAGGATTTTTGGTATATCTAAATAAAAAGACTTGAATCCATGAAGTTATTACATCTAGATTATACATATAAAAGCTGACTCTATTATAAAATATTTTTAATCATGGCTTTTCAAAAACAAAACAGAAAACACATCAATTATGTGAAGCTAGAGAAAAATAAGTTAGATCAACTTTTATACTTACCCAAGTCTTTCAAAATAGTTTGAGAACACGGATTTCTGCTGTTCATACACTGGGATTTGATTAGCAAAAAAAACAACCTTTCCTCTTTGTCCTTGTGAAAATTTTTTAAGATGATCTTCACATATAAGAAGTGAAACAAAGGTTTTTCCACATCCTTTTAACATGTAAAAAAAAAAGAAAACATGTAACTAATACTGTATTAGATATTGCTCCAGAAACATACTTCTTTTGGCTCTTCTAATACCACTGGGCTGACTAATAAATGATAATTTATTTGGTTAACAATTACAGAATTTAAACTATGACTAAAAAAAATCAAGCTACTCTGCAGGTAACATGCAAACAACCAGGACCCCAAAGCAAGGTAACCAAGGGCATTTCTCTTTCCCTTCTCATGTTCCTTACAATATGTTGAGATGATATTAAACGAGATAGTTTTCTCAAAGGACAAATGGAACGAGGAAAAAACTAAAATTTGCCCATGATGTCCCAGTATTTAATAAAAGAAAAAAAGGGGGGAAGCAAACAGAGAAACAAACTATATAAGTAATGGCAGCTGGCTTACCAGTAGGAGCACATATTATTGTGTTTTTTCCTTTCTTGGCAGGCAAAGCAAGCTCTAGCTGGTAATTTCTTGGTTTAAATGGGCTGTACAAGTCAATGTGAGATACTTCTGTAATACAAAAGGAACCAAATTAGCAAATAGTTACTGCTTTGAAGAATCCTGCCAATAGCTATACCCCAATGGACACAAATTCCAAGGTGATTCCAACAGGATCAAGAAGGGCCTCTTGGAGAAAGTTTAGACTACTATGTCTTGTTAACCATTCTCATCCTCAGAAAGTTTAGAAACTTGCAGAAAGTTTAGAATACTGTGTCTTGTTAACCATTCCCATCCAACTGATATGACATATAGAATTCTCTCAGTGACAAAATATCCATGGCAAGAAGAGAAAAACAAACAAAAAAAGCTTTCTTAAAAAATCATGGAAGTCTAATAAAGAGAATATAAAGTAAAAATGGTCCAATTCAGGGTAAGGCAAGGTGGCCACTAGTTAAAGGCAATGCTATATAGAGAGCACAACAACAAATCCTTCCAAGATCTTTGAAGAAAACCAAACTATACTAGATTCTCAAAGCCTTTTCTTATTAAGGAGAAACCATTCTTTGTAATTCTTCAGGCTCTCCAATGGCATTTTCCTTCAACATGACCAGAACTTTTAAAAAGAATAACCATAGAGGCTTTATCTCAATAACAAATAAACATATAAAGTATTTAGCGCTACGAAAGCCTTTAGAAATTGTCTAGTGAGTCTAACCTACCCATTTTAAAGAAACAGAATTTCTAAAAAGTTAAGTCAACCTCACTTAGAAGACCGGTAAGGAGCTTTACCTGTCAGAAAATTTAAAGCAACTTACATTCATTGTTTTATTCAGGAATGACAAAACCCTTGTATCATTCAGTTACAGAAGTCATCTGTAAATGTTCTTTTCATGAAGTTATCCCCAAATCATATTTTTTTCATTTTTCTTCTAATACTACACATTATTAATCCTCCTTTCCTTCCTGATATGCTTTTGTAAGTAACTTTATTATGGCATATCATGCAACTTTCTGGTCTCCTCATAAAACAGTCATGAAAACATGCTTCAAGAAGCATAAGGAGGCCGTGTCTCCTTATGCTTACAGTGTCTCTGTGTGAATGAGAAAAGGGTGCTCCTGTTGGGACACAAGCCCTCAGAGCAGTCACGGTCTGGCAAACACCACCAGCCGGATCTCAGCCCCTACTCAGCCTCTCATTTGGGCACATTCACTAGTGCACTGCCTTCAGCCCAGGGATCTTAAAAGGAAAGTGAGCAAATGGCTCACCCATAGAAGCACTTCTTTAGGAAGAAAAGCTGCTTTGGGATTTTATAGACATTGAGTTTCTGGGAGGAACGCTATTTGCATTGCCAACATAGACATGCATGTACCTTCTTAACGGTAAAAGAAGACTAAAAAAAAGATAGCAGAAACAACAGCTACAGAAGGAGAGACTATTTCTAATTATAGAAATAGTATCTGTTTTGAAATAAATTCTTTCTTAGTTTTCTTCAAAAATCTTTTCACAGGGTTATGACTTTCGGCACTGCAAACCGTGTCCGCACACTAAGTACCCGAAAAAGAACAAACAATGCCAGGTACCTGAGGGTGGATGTGAATTCTGACTGAGATTCCGGGACTCTGGATCTTCTTGGTAGAAAATTTGTACTTCCGAAGTTTCAATGTCATCATCCTCAAGATCTTTAATTTCAAAATCTTGTCCACCTTCATGAGACCAAAAAACATCTTAGAATCTTAGCATAATCTGATTTTAGTTTCAATGGTGAAAGCCCCACAAAGAGGTCCTAATACTAAAATTTAAAACTTTCATTAAGATTTTTCACAACTACTCGCATTTGTCTTTTAAAATAATTAAAGAAATTTAAGATTTAAATCTTAATTTGGAGTTCAAACTCCAGTGTCATTTAGGACTATATTATGCAAAGTGTGGCACCAGCAACTTCAAGGGTTTATTTGAAATGCCAGTGTTGAGCCACTACCGAATCAGAATCTGCATCATAACAAGGTCTCCCAGGGGTTCACACGCACCAGAAGGAAGTAAGATTTAGCAGTCATTCATGTCTTCCATCTCTGGCTGATTTTTTTTTTTTTTTAGACAGAGTCTTACTCTGCTGCCCAGGATAGAGTGCCATGGCATTAGCCTAGCTCACAGCAACTTCAAACTTCTGAGTTCAAGCAGTCTTCCTATTTCAACCTCCCAAGTAACTAGTACTACAGGGGCTCACCACAACACCTAACTAATTTTTCTATTTTAAGTAGAGACAAGGTTTCACTCTTGCTCAGACTGGTCTCAAACTCCAGAAATCAAGTAATCTCCCTGCCTCCACCTACCAGAGTGGTAGGATTACAGGTGTTAGACACCACACCCAGCCTTTGGCTAACTCTTTCTGGGCAAACCCAAGAAATTAGATGTTTATAAAGGCATGTTTCTGTAACAACTAATGATCTGAAGAAGCCAAGACAGAGCTAAGAGCAGACAATCAGCTGTCTGCCAAAATCAGCCTTTAAAACACTGCTCTGAAAAGATGTTGGCTTTAAGAAACCAAATGATGGCTCAGACATTTAACCACAGCAAATTCTTCTTTCACTCCTGTTCTGGTTCATTTCCAGATGGCTTCTAAGTGAAAGAACCAGACAATATTATGATCCTACTCTGAAAAGCAGGGAAGCCCTGGAGTTTGAACCTCTGACTCTAGAATTCTCATGCTATTTCTCTGATGATCTAAACTCAGGCTAGAAGCTTAGATTTTGCCTCCCCCAATCCTGTGGGCCAGAAGGGCTAATTCTGGATGACAGCTGTTTGCCCTGGTCCATTTTTAAGGACTAATTCCATGGGCAAGTATATGCCCCCTCTCAGAACCCAGCTTCATGCTGTTTTCATTAGAAATGAAGCCCTAGTAATCTGAAGGGAAAATGACGCGGATAGTAAGTAAAAGATGGTTAGGAATGAGGGAAGCCCTAAGCCTTGAAGAGGGCACAGCATGTTCTCAGACCCTCCTCCTTCCCCCTTCAGGTCTCTTCCTAGGAATATCCTACCTTCATCTATAATCCACAGTTCACTGAATTTGTTCTGTTCTCTCTCCAAAGCAAGTTTCAAAGTTTTGGGCCAATTCTCCTTGTCGGATCTGAGAAGGCATTCCACCATTTTCTCTGCACCCGCCATCATCCCTTTATTGGAGCAAACCTAAGTAAGGCAATTGCAGTTTATTGATCAACTATTTCAACAGTTTTCCCTTTACCAATTTTTACTGATGAAATTTCAGTTCATATACTATCTCATTTAAAGTCATAGTACCGTATGGTTCATTGGGTCATTGGGTCTTATTCACTGACCATTTCTACCTCATTCAACAGATTCTTTTTTTTTTTCTTTGAGACAGAGTCTCACTATGATGCCCTTGGTAGAGTGCCATGGTGTCACAGCTCACAGCAACCTCAAACTCTTGGGCTTAAGTGATTCTCTTGCCTTAGCCTACTAAGTAGCTGGGACTATAGGTACCTGGCGCCCACCACAACACCCACACTATTTTGTTGTTGTTGTTGCAATTGTCATCGTTGTTGTTTAGCTGGCCCAGCCTGGGTTTGAACCCGCCAGCCTTGGGGTATGTGGCTGCACCATAACCACTGTGCTATAGGCGCTGAGCTCATTGAACAGATTCTTAAAATACTCTTTCCTTCATCCTTGCCCTTTACACATGATGTCACTATGTCAAGCCAAGCCTTCTTACCACCGAGTTCTAATACCTATCATCAGCAATATTAGGAAAATGATTCATTTGATAACTATTCACAATATGGATATATGGCATACAGCAATATTTGGAAGCGTGTAACAAAATATTAACAAATGGGTTTGTTCAGGGTATAGGTATTTATATGACTTTTATTATTAATCATAATAACTATATGTATTATGCAACCATTGTTATATACCAGGCATATATAAGCACTTTACATGTATTATTTCATTTAACCCTTATAAAAACATCATATTAACATGGCACTATTACTGGTACTATTTTATAGGTGGAGAAACAATGTTTAGGGAAGTTAAGTAACTTGCTAGTAATCACACTGCTTGTTAGTGGTTGAGCTAGGATTCTAACAAAACTCATCTGGGTCCACAGCCTGAACACTTAACTGCCAGAGTCTGGAGACTTTTTTCTTTTTATTTGCTTAACTGTTTGATATTACTTAAATTTGCATAAAACATTACTTACAAAAGTATTACAGTAACTTTAACTGAAAATAGGGCAAACTTGAAAAAAATCCTTACATAAAAATTACTCAGATCACAGTAAAAGTACTATTCTAGATAATTACACCTTAGATATGAGGACTTCTGTGGGTTTCAATTATCTTTCTCAGGAATAAAACAGTGTAGAAAACAGAAGACATTTCCTATGTTAAAATTACTTTCCCCAAATTTAGCATTTTATATAAATTAGCTTACATGTATAATTTCTTCACATTCCTGATTAATTAAACATTCAGATATTTCAGGAAGGATCTCTGTTGGAATGATTCTGGCTTTAAATTCTGGCTGTAAACGTCTTAAGAGTGATCTGTAGTCCTCTAACTTTTCAATTTTTTGGAAATCCCAACTTTCAATGGCTTCATAAAGTCCAGAATAACCTGAAAAAAAGAAAATGGGGACTCTTATAAGACCCACTAAAACATACTTTGAGATTAATAACCACAGGAATTATGTTTGAATGTGTGGAGACAGAACTCAAAACATCTGTATGTTACCCCAAGGTTAATGATTTTTTTTTTTTTTAAAGAGCATTCATTGTAGTTACCCAACACTTTAGGTTTTCTGACAATATTTATTATCTCTTAGGAAAAAAATCCTAAGGACAAAATTGAAGGCTTACATTTGGTCTTAGTATAAAATCTTTCCTCCAAAGTTCCTCAAAGGAACTTTGCTTTTACATTTTTCAAGAAAAGACTATTAAATGGAAAATTTGAGGAGGAAAAATAATTTCCAATTTCAACAATTCACAATATCTCACTCTAATGATCTCTAACAGCATTAATGAACTTGGCCAACTTAAAGACCCACACTATTTCCATTAGGCTAGGAAGAGAATGAGTTTTATTCCTATATATCTAAGTAACTAAAGCAACCCTAAAGACGTTTTTGCAAGGTTAAATGGCTCAGAGAGCTGGGAAAACTCCCAAAGATTCTATTAAGAGAATCTTAATCTGATACCTACCTTGAAAGATAGGCTACCTACCTTTCTGTGTATGGAGATGAAACAAAAACAAAAAATACAAGCAATGTGCTAGAGAGCATCATCAGTAAAAGATATCGCTAACGATAATATGTTTAATGCACATCAACTCTATGTCATCCATCTTACAGTGACAGTTCAGCAATTTGCACATAGCACTTTCAAAACATTTTTCATTACATAGTAATTAAAGTTTATTCTATGGCTTTAAAAAGCATTTCTTTTAAAATCGTCTTTAGAGAGTTCAGAGAGGAATACTAATGATCAATAAACATAGATGCTTAACTTCATTCATTTGTTAAAGTGAGGTGAAAAAGACACCAAAAGTTTACTATCTTAACCATTTTTAAGTAGTGTTAAGTAAATTCAAATTGTTTTTTAATTTTTTAAAAAAATTTTTATTGTTTGGGATTCATTGAGAGTACAAAGAATTAGGTTACGCTGATTACATTGGTTAGGTAAAGTCCCTCTTATAATTGTGTCCTGTATAAATTCACATTGTTATAAAACAGATATCCACAGTGTTTTCATTCTACAAATCTGGAACTCTACAAAACAACTCCCCTTTCTCCTCCCCTCCCCCTTATTGGTAATCACCATTCTGTTTCTATAAATATAACTACTTTAGATCATTTATGTAGGTGGAATCATATAGCAAATGACTTACTTCACTTAGCATAATGTCTTCAAGGTACACGAACACTGCAGTGAGTCACAGGACTTCCTTGAAGTCTGAGTACTATTCCACTGCATGTATATATCACATTTTTTTTAATCCATTCATCTGTTTATGGACAAGAGTTGCTCCCAGCTCTAGCTCTTGTGAATAATGCTGCTATAAACATGGGTGTGCAAATATCGCAAGGGTTTGCTTTCTTTGGCAATATAATACAAGTCAAACCGCTAGATCATATGGTAATTCGATTTTCTATTTTTGAAGCAAACTCCACACTGTTTTCCATAGCAGTTACACTATTTTACTATCGTAACAATAGGGCACAGGTTTCCAATTTCTCTACATTCTCACCAACACTTGTTACTTTCTGTGTTTTTTGTTTTGTTTTTACTTTTTGTGCTTTTGTCAGAAGGCATTACAATGGATGCAAGGCACTATCTCATTGTGGTTTTGATTTGAATTTCTCTGATGATTAGTGATGTTAGATAACTTTTCATATACTCCATGGCCATTTCTATCTCATACTTGGAGAAATGTCTATCCAAGTCCTTTGCCTATTTCTTTTTTTTTTTTTTGAGACGGAGCCTCAAGCTATCCCCCTGGGTAGAGTATCACAGCTCATAGCAACCTCCAACTCCTGGGCTCAAGTGAGTCTCCTGCCTCCGCCTCCCAAGTAGCTGGGACCACAGGCGCTGGCCACAACGCCCGGCCATTTTTTGGTTGCAGCCATCATTGTTGTTTGGCAGGCCCGGGCTGGGGATTCGAACCCGCCACCCTAGGTGTACGTGGCTGGCGCCCTAGCCGATTGAGCCATAGGCGCCGAGCCTGCCTATTTCTTAACTCTTAAGTTTTAAGAGTTCTTTATCGGCTCAGTGCCCGTAGCACAGTGGTTATGGTGCCAGCCACATACACCAAGGCTGACTGGTTCAAACCCAGCCCAGGCCAGCTCAGCAACAATGACAAGTGCAACAGAAAAACAACCAGGTATTGTAGTGGGCACCTGTAGTCCCAGGTACTTGGGAGGCGAAGGTAAGAGATTAGCTTAAGCCCAAGAGTTTAAGGTTTAAGGTTGCTATGTGCTGTGACACCATGGCATTCTACTGAGGGCGACATAGTGAGACTCTGTCTCAAAAAAAGAAAAAAAAAAGAAAAGAGTTCTTTAGTTTTTTTTACCCCTCATCAGCTGTATGATTTGCAAACATTCTCTCGTTTCATGGGTTTACTTTCACTCTGTTGATTATGTCTTTTGATACACAAAAGATTAAGTTTGACTGAGTTCCATTTGTCTATTTTTGTTTTTGTTGCCATATCCAAGAAATCGCTGCCAAGTCCAATGTAATAAAGGTTTTCCCCCATGCTTTCTTCTAGTAGTTTACAGTTTCAGGTCTTACACTTAGGACTTTAATGCATTTTGAGTAATTGAGTAATTTTATTGAATTTTTAGTAATTTTATTGCATTTTGAGTATACATATTTTTGTAGATGGTGTGTGTCAACTTTACTGGTCTAAGGGATGCCCAGACAGGTGGCAAACATTATTTTTGGGTGTGTCTGAGGGTGTTTCCAGAAGAGATTAACATTTGAATCAGACTAAGAAAATTTACCCTCACCAATGTGTATAGGCATCATTCATCCAATCCACTGAGGACCAAAATAGGACAAAATGGTAGAGGAAGGACAAATTCTCTCTGGTTTTGAACTAGCACATCAATTCTCCTGCCCTCACACATCAGAGGTCCAGGTTCTCAGGCCTTTGAACTTCGGACTTACACCAACCCTGGTTCACAGCCCTTCAGACTTAGACTGAATTACATCACCTGGTTCTCCAGTTTACAGACAGCAGATCATGAGACTCCTCAGCCTCAATAATCACGTGAGTGAATTCCAAGCATTTGTGTGTGTTTCTGTACACATACACACAAATAACACGTGTTTTATACTCCATAACACATATACACACAACAAATATATCCTATTGGTTGTGTCCTGGAGACCCCAAATACATGGTATATTTACTTCATTCTTTTGTATACGTATATCTAGTTTTCTCAACACCACATCTTGAAGAGACTATTGTTTCCCTATAGAATGGTCTTAGTATTCTTGTTGAAGATCACTGGATCATATACATGAGGGTTTATTTCTGGGCTCTCTCTTTGTCTATTCATCTGTTTTTATGCCAGTGCTACATTATTTTGATTTCTGTAGATGTGTAATATGTTCTGAAATCAGGAAGGGTAAGGCCTCCAAGTTTGTTCTTTTTCAAAATTTGGGCTACTCAGGATGCCTTGAGATTCCCTATGAATTCTGGGTGAATTTTACTGTTTCTGAAAAAAAAAGTCATTGGAATTTTGATAGGGATTGTGTTGAATCTGTAGATTGCTTTGGGTAGAATGAGCAACTTAATATTAGGGCTTCCAATTCATGAACTAACTGGGATGTCTTCTCATTTATTTGTGTCATCTTTCATTTCTTTTAGCAATGCTTTTTATAGTTTTCAGGGTGTAAGTCTTACCTTCTTGATTAGATTTATCCTAAACATTGTAGTCTTTTTGATCCTTTTATAGACAGAATTATCTTAATTTCCTTTTGAAAGTATTTGTCGTTGATATATAGACATGCAACACTCAGTTGATTTTTTATTTTCTCTGGAGACAGGGCCTTTCTATGTTACCCAGGCTGGTCTCAAACTCCTGGCCTCAAGCCGTCCTCCCACCTAAGCCTCCCAAATGCTGGGATTACAGGCTAGAAGCACCATGCCCCCATATTGTACATTTTAGGATCAACTTGTCAAGCTCATTGAAAAGACATGTAGAGTTTTTATTAGAATTGTATTGAGGAGGGGAGGGGAAATGGGTAGAGGGAGAGTAATTGGTGGGACCACACCTCCTGGAGCTCCAGTAGGAACTTGAGAAAAAGTGTGGCAGCCTCCATTGGGCCCTTGTTGTTTTTCTCAGCCTGAATATACTGTACCTCATTTACAAACAGAAGCAAGAAGGACTCAAACTCCAGAACCACTAATCATCAGAAGAAAATCCAGAAGATTGCATCTTACAAGGGTACATGTGAAATTTACTAGGTGTGTGTAGAATATAAATGTCTTAACACAATAATTAAGAAAATGCCATGAAGGCTATGTTGACCAGTTTGATGAAAGCATTCCAAATTGTATGTAAAACCAGCACACTGTACCCCATGATTGCATTAATGTACACAGCTATGATTTAATAAGAAAAATAGAATTGTATTGAATATATAGATCAACGTAGGGAGAACTGACATATTTATGATATCAAATTTTCTTCTCTGTGTACATGAATATTTATCTCCACTTAGGACTTCTCTAATATCTGTCAATTACATTTTGTTATTTCCTTCATTTAGATTCATACATCTTTTGTTAGGCTTATTCCTAAATATTTTTATTACTATTATAAGTAGTATTTCATTTTCTATTACATTTTCTCTTTGCTTTAAGTGGATAGAAATGCAACTAATTTTAACAAGCTATCTTATATCCAATAATCTTGCTAAACTCTTCCATTAGTTATAATAATCTCTTTGTAGATTCCTTTGGCTATCCTCCATTAGTTACAATAATCTCTCTATAGATTCCTTTGGCTTTTTTAAGTAGATAATTATATCATCTGCCTATAAATAGTCATTGCCTCAGCCTAAGACAAACAAACTGTAAGTGAGCACCTCAAAATTAACAGCTTTTCATTTTTACAGCATCCTGAAACAGCAAGATAACATACTCTGATTTATAAGTAAGAAGAATGAACTAACCTGCTTGATTTAGGGCGTCCAAAAAGGCACGGAACCAGCCTTCCTCCTGGAGCTCCACTAGTAACTTGAGAAACAGTGTGGCAGCCTCCATTGGGCCCTTGTTGTTTTTCTCAGCCTGAATATACTGCACCTCATCTATAAACAGAAGCAAGAAGGACTCAAACTCCAGAACCACTAATCATCAGAAGAAAATCCAGAAGATTGCCAGATCTTCCTGAACACGGATGGGGATCAGAACAAGTCCCAGCACAGGAAAGAACTTAGGAAAGCTACAAATTCTCAGTCCAGACTGACGAAACCCATTTTTTTCACCACCAGACCCTTCCTATCCTCTTTGGAAGCTTCTCCTAGTTTAGCATGGAAGTCTGAGAATACACTCTAGAAAAGGATTTTCTTCTAGATGTGTGGAAAAAATGTCCCCCCACAACAAGGAGGAAGTCATGGAAGCACTGGGTTAAGTGGAAGGACAGAAGCTTCTTTTGACATCTGACAAATGTGAGGGCAGGAACCACCCCCCGCCCTCAATGGCATCAGTAACAACTGTAGTGGACTTAAGCACAGTCAGAAATAAATATAGTTTCATGGCCCTTTTTGACAGCAAACTATTGACTTGCTGGTGGTCATTCTGACTTCTACACTACCTGCCTAGAAAGTAGTGACCAACCATTACCTTATATGACCTGATATTTGATAGTCTTCCATTTTTTCCCCAGTGTTAAATGGAGCGCAAATTCCAAGGGAATAAGCAAGTTATGTGTCTAGTGAACCACTATATTCCCAGAGATTAGAAAAGAGCTGGCAGTAGACACTGAACACAAGTACACGGCACGATGCCAGAGAGGAAGGAATGCCTTACAATCTAGGTCTAGTTAAAGTCATCTCTGCCAAAGCCTCTGTCTTGGCAACAATAAAGTAACCCATTCAAAGTGTAAAATTTAATGGTTTTTAGAATTATGAATACATTACTAGTATATAATTTTAATACATTTTCATTACTGTAAAACAAGTTCTGTACCCATTAACAGTCACTCCCCACTCCCCCTCCCCTCAGCCCCAGGCAAGCAACGACTAATCAAATTGGGTCTCTATGGATTTGCCTATTTGGATATTTCATAATAACAAAATCATACAATATGTGGTCTTTGTGACTGGCTTCTTTTTTTTTTTTTCCCCAATGGCAACTGAGATTTATTTAAACAACAAGTCAACAGAAACAGGAGTGACAACCTTCATAACTGAGGTTTCTCAGAGTGTGGGATGAGACTAGTACCTCGGCCTGCCCATCACTCAGGGAGCTCAGCGTAGCTCCTCTGGGAGGGCTGGTGGCATCAGCTTCTGGCTTAGCATGAGCCTTCAACAGACTAAGTTATCTCCTTCAAACCTAGTTCACTTCCTCCTTTGGTTGCCCAACAAAGACAGTAATGCTCCATTTCATCCAGGAATTCAAGCGATTCTATTCTGTTCACTTCAGTTCGCGGCAAACTGGTGTACAGCTCTATCATGTCCATTGCTGAAGCTGTTTCCCACCCAGTAGACGGGAGCCGTTCCTTCTGTGACTCTAATGACTTGCAAGTTTCTACTCCAGGTCACACTGTCATCTCCACAGCTTTTCAATCGTGATCTGGCCAAATAGATCACCCATGTTCACCTGTTCAGTTTATCAACATGGCCGTCTCAAAACTGTTGGCTGCCCACTTGAGGAGGTTTGCAGACTGCTCTGGAGCACACATTCAGTTATCAAGAGTGTTGGCAATTGTTTAGTCATGTTACATTTCTTTAGTTTCTCTTGCAATTCAGGTATATGTCAGAGGTCTGCTCCAATAATGGCATATCTTTTTGAATCCAACATGTGTCCACCTATCTGAATTGTATCCTCTGAATGTAATTCTATAATGGGGTTGAGAAGGGGAGGCTAATATTTGATGTTGTGCAGCTTTCTGGAAACTATCATGGGAAAGTACACTTCAAAATATTTATTTGGAAGATCTTCATCCTTTAATTTCCAGAAGGTGATATCCATCCCAGCCCCAAGGTTGAGAATTTGACAATGACGTTCTGTTTCCTGCAGAAATGCCTTTACGAGCTGGTTGACACCATGGACTTGAGCAAAATATCCTCTATTAATTTCAGGGGCCTCCCTTTCTTTAGTCAGTCTCACAAAGTGCTGGATATAAGGGTCATGCCAGTAGCCGACGCTTACTGCAAACCTCTTGCACAGAGAAGCATCTTCACAGGTGCCGTGCACGCCCTCGTCATCCGTGTCACTGCCCAAGGTGGAAGAACAGGGCAGGAAAGGGGGCTCCCTCAGGCTATCCGCCAGGGGGGGTGGAAGTTTAGGGGTGACGTGCCCACCAAAAACATGAAGCGGAGGTTCATAGACGGTGGGGCCAGGAACAAGCCTCAAAGGAGCCGCGACTGGCTTCTTTCACTTGCATCATGTTTTCAAAGTTCATCCATGTTGCAGCATGTATTTTATTCCTTTTTATTCCAAATAATATTCCACTGTGTGGATACATTTTGTTTATCTATTCAAGAGTTAATGGGCATTTGAATTGTGTCCACATTTTAGCTATGACAGAAATGCTATGAACATTCATCTATAACGTTTTATGGAGAGAGATATATATTTCTCAAATGTACACCTAGGTGTAGATTGTTAGATCATATGATAACCCTGTTTTTTAACACTGTAAGGAATTATCAAACCATTTTCCAAAAGAGCTGCAACATTTTACTTGCCCCAGAAATCTAGGAGGATTCTAATTTCTATATATCCTTGCCAATGCTTCTTACTGTCTTTTTTATTTTAGCCACCTATATCAGTCTCCTGCGGTTGTAGTGACAAATTGCCACAAACCAGGTGGTTAAAACAATAGAAATTTACTCTCTCAGTTCCAGAGGCCATGTCTGAAACCAAGGTGTCAGCAGGGCCACACTGCTTGCTCCTTCTAGGTCCTGGTCGGTGTTGGCATTTCCTAGCTCGTGACTGCACTCCCCCCATTCTGCCTCTGTCTCCTTATTGCCTTCTTCTGTTTCTCTAGCTTATAACCACATCACTCCAATCAGCCTCTGTCCTCAATGGCTAAGGGCCACCCAACTCCAGGATGTAATTACTTCACCCAACTCCAGGATGTAATTAATCTAGTAATTAATTACTTCTATAAAGACATTATCTCCAAATAAATCACACTCTGAGGTACTAGGAATTAGGACATCAACATATCCTTTTGGGGGGACACAATTCAATCCATAACAGCAACCTACCTTCTCACCTGTCCTAGCTTCCCCATGCCCACAGCCCTATTCCTTTGAGTCAGTTCATTCTGTTCTAAACCCAGGCCCATAGTTTACTTTTGCTCCCAGGCCTACTGCTTGACCTTTCCCTTGACATGCTACCAGACATTACTGAAACCCCACGTGGAGGGCCAGTTTTACCAAAGATACAGTTGAGGATGTCCCAGATGCACTGCCTTGCTGTCTATATTTACCTTTTTTTTTTTTTGAGACAGGGTCTCAAAGAGTTCAGGGGCATCGTGATAGCTCACTGCAACCCCAAACTCCTGGGCTCAAGCCTCTTGAGTATCTGGGATTACAGGCATCATGCCACCATGCCTAATCATTTTTTAATTTTTTGTAGAGATGGGATCTCACTAATGTTCTCAGGCTGGCCTTGAACTCCTGGCCTCAGACAATCCTCCCACTTCAGCCTCCCAAAGTGATAGGACTACAGAAATGAGTCACTACACAGAAAATGCTCCCATGGGTGGCCCCAAGGGTAATGCCAAAATAAAGCTAAAGGTTTTTTTAGTTCTCATAGAGCTTGAGTCCTCACCATCATTCCTGGTATCTACCCCATTACTCTCCCTTGGTTTCATGATGCGTCTTTGCCTACGTATCTGGATGCACTTTTCCAGCTCTTTCTTCCTCTGCTCATCTCTTCAATGATAGACTTTCTCAGTATTCTGTCCCAGAAGTGCTCTTTCTACTCACTGTCCAATGAGCAATCTCACCCACTGTCATTGTTTCAGCAAGAAGCTCTACGTGAATGACCCCCTATCCTCAATCCTCTACCTTTTTCCTGAACTGCAGACCTATGCAGCCAGCAATCTGATGAACATCTCTTCTTGGATACAGGCAAGGCACACAAACCTAGCATATCTACATCTGACCCTTACATCTTCTCAGGCAAACTTGTCCCTCCTCTTACGTGTCCTGCCTCAGACACCACCATTCATTCACCCAAGGGTCTAAGCCAGATGCCTGGAAGTCATTTTCCACCTTGCTCTCACCCTTACTTACTCCCCAGAAGAGTCCCACTGATTATACTTTCCAAATGTCTTTTGAATCCCTCCTCTCCTCCCCTTTCCTCTGGATTCTACCTGGCCGCCCTGCCTCCAGTTCTGCCACTCCATTGTCCTGGCAACTTTGCATCTGCTATTCCTTCTCTGTCTTGTACCTATCCAATCCATTCCTCAGACTGCAGCCAAAGTCATTTTTCTACAAAACAAATTCAGTTTCGTCGCTTCATCTTACAATTTCACTGGATAAAATCCAAAAGTATTGATATCCCACTTCTGCCTGCCTCTCAAGCCTCAGTCCCCTCAACTTCTACCTCTCCACACTGTCACTACACTTTATTCTCTGGATTATTGAAACACGCTGGTTTATGGCTCACCTTGGGCCTATGCACATCAGGAGCTCTTTACCTGCAATTTCTTGTCTCCTTCCAGCTTAGATGTCAGTTCAAATGCCAAATACCTGGAAAGCTTTGCCTGTGACCTTCAGACTAGGTACCTTTCCAGGCCAGCTCTGTGCTCCCACAGCACCCCACAGCCTTCCACAGAGCACTACTGCACTTTGTTACTTACTGTCCATTCAGCTACCTGTGGCTCACGTAGATACTCTAACTGCTCTTAGGACATGACCATTTCTATTGCGCTCACCAATGATTCTTCTGCTCCCAACATAATTCTCCCTATTAGATAACAGGTGCTTAGTAAATTATCTCCAATTCTAACATAAAACCTGACATGAGTTGCTTCTTTTATTCAATCAAGATTTGTTGAAACAATACATAAGTGCATGGAAAAGTGAGATTGACACCAATTTGTTAGTGTTTCATCCAAATATTTCTAAAAGAGATGTCCTGGGTCTACTCTGGTCATTAGGATGCCACTTCTCTCTCGACACAACTAGAAAGTGGAGGTCCACTTTGGTGGGTGATATTCTTTCACTCCTAGCTCCACAACTTTTGGTTTGGTTTTGCAGAGCAATTACCAACCAATTACCTACCTGTTTTAAAGAAATTTCCAAAAACTGTTGTAACATCAGGAAAGCTTTCAGACGTTTAGAGACTGAAAAGGCATTGTTGGACCCCTTGTCTCATGATGCCTCCTTGCAAGTGCCACCTCCCTGCCTCCTTTTCCCCAGAAGCCTCTGCTCTCCAGCACAAGCAATTCAGTCCAGTTCACATATGGCAACCATCCATGTCTCAAAAGGCAAGTGGAAACACACCTGTGTTAAAGCCTACCACTATTCAGTCTAGGGAAAGTCTTGCTCCTTTCAAGCTCCTGGGTATTTGGAAGTGCGAGTAAGACTCAGAAGAGAAAGCATTGGGCGGTGCCTGTGGCTTAAAGGAGTAAGGCGTGGGCCCCATATGCCAGAGGTGGCGGGTTCAAACCCAGCCCCTGCCAAAAACTGAAAAAAAAGAAAAAAAAGAAGAGAAAGCATCAACTTCCCTTGAGCTCCCACAGCATCTTTAATGGGTACTGTACTCATCTGCATTACAGCTGTTCTTACCCTTCCTGCCCTCCCCCACAACCTGTATTGGATTTCCAATCTCTAATGCCCGTACAAAACCAAGCACAAGGTAGAATTAAGTACTAATAGAAATAAATGAAAACAGTTATTTTCCCCAGCTTTGAACCTTAAGAGTGCATCCCCAAGCAAATCACTCAACTTCGCTGGAACACAGTTTCTCCAAGAGTTCCTTACAACTCTGGCAATCTCCAGTCTAAAATGTTGTAGGGATCTTGCCACAAACCTGGAGTTCCTTGGTTGCCTTTACTGAATAAAAGAAAGGGAAAAAAGCAAGTCCTCAACTGTTTCCCTACCCTAATGGTTGGAAAACACTCACCCTCCCTGAACCAGGGGGCCATGTAGCTCAGGATGTGGGTAGGGTCCAGCGTCTTCCGGACATAGTCCCCAAAGGCGTGCAGATTCAGCCGCTGCTCGGTGGTCATGCCGAGCTTCCCGCGAGGTGGTCTCGGCTTCCTGCGAGGTTCCCCAGGCTGCTCCCGACTCCTTTAGAAGCCCGGGTGGGTCTGAGTCACCAGCAGAACTACAGAGGAAAGGCGGAGTTGCCGGGGAATTCTAACAACTGAGGAAAAATCGAAACTGCAACTAGCGGAGGCGGAGCGCGAGCGCGGGTGTAGGGACTGCACTGCCGTAGGTTATTGGCTCCCGGGCCCCAGTTTCGTTTCCCGCAAGACCATCCCGCTGAGCCAAAAGGACTGCAGAGGGCGTCCAGGAATTGCTTGTTTTAGTTTTTCATCTATTTTTTTTTTTTGTTTTCCTGGTGTCAAGCTATCCTTCCATCTCAGCCTCCCAAGTGGCTGGAACTGCAGCTCGTGCCGTGCACCTGGCTGTTCTTTAACTGTTGTATGCTCTTGGTTGCTACTAATAAAAGAATCCGTTTAAAATTTCATTTTCAGATTGTTGCCTCTACATAGAAATGCAAATGATTTGTCAACCTTATATCATGCAACCTGGCTAAATTCACTCATTCTAGTAATTGTCCTGTAAATTCCTTAAAATTTCATAGGAAAATAATCATGTCATTTGGGAATACAGTTGTATTTCTTCCTTTGCAATCTTTATGCTTTTGGTTTTTTTATTTCACCTCCTAGTGCCTCCAGTGTTGAGTAAAAGTGGTGAGAGTTGATACTCATACCTTATTACCAACCTCAGTGGGGAAAATGATTAATGTTTCACTTTATTTTTTGAGACAGTCTTTCTCTGTTGCCCTGGTAGGGTAGGGTGCCATGGGCTCATTGTAGCTTACAGCAACCTCAGACTCCTGGGTTCAAGTGCTCCTGCCTCAGCCTCCCAAGTAGCTGGGACTCCAGCAACCACCACGGTGCTTGGCTAGTTTTTCTATCTTTAGTAGAGATGGGGAGTTGCTCTTGCTCAGGCTGGTCTCAAACTCCTCAGCTCAAGCACTCCACCTGTCTCAGCATCCCAGAGTGCTAGGATTACAGGTGTGAGCCACCACACCCAGCCAGTGTTTCACTTTATGTTATCTGTAAGGATTTTTAAGATGCCCTTTATCAGATTGATGACATTCTATTTTATTCCTGGTTTGTTGAGAGTTATCATGTGTGGATGTTGACTTTTTCAGATTTTTTCCCCTGTATCTATTGAGGTGATCACATTTTCTTCTTTTTTCTAATATAGATATTGGTAAGAGGTGTTCATATATTCTGTACTGAATTTCATTGATTAAGCTTTGAATGTTAACCCTGAGATAAATCCCATTTGGTTATAAGGTAGCATCCTTTGATATATTTCTGGATATAATTTACTAGTATCTTCATAAATATTTTTGTGTCTCTGTTCATAAGGAATATTGGTCTACAATTTTTTTTCTTGTACTGGCTTGGTTTTGATGTCAGGGTTATGCTAGCCTGATAAAACAAAAAGTTTGTGTAACATTAATATCATTTCTCCCTTTAAATGTTTAACAGAATTCACCAATAAAACTATTTGGGCTTGAAGTTTCCTTTGTTTGAATATTCCTTATAATGAATTCAATTTCTTTATTAGCTATAAAAGCTATTCTAATTTTTTATCTCGAGTCAATTTTGGTTAAGTTCTGATTTTCAAGTATTGAAATAATTAAAAAGGAGGGCATTAGACTGAGGGACCCTTATTAACAATATGAAACTAAAGTTCAAGTGACCAAGGGGCATTAGTTATATAGTCTTGAACTTCTCAGGCTGATAGTCCAAATTAGGCAATTGCTCAAACTTTAACTAATCAGATAATTTCTTTGTTCTGCTTCCCTTCTGCCCCTCTAGCAGAACTCTGACCACTTCTGGTTTGCAAATGCTCATATCATGAATCAGTGCTCAATCACCTTAAAATTTTAATTTGCCAAAGTTTATCTTTTATCTTAAGAAATTTGATCACTTCCTCTAAATTGTTAAGCTTATTTGCTTAAGTTCTTGATATTCCATATTATCTTTTTTCCTTTTAAAAAAAAATCGGTCTTGCCGGAGATTTACCAATTTTATTTACCTTTTCAAAGAACCAACTTTCACTTTATTTTCTTGTTTTTCTGTTTTCTATTTCATTGATTTTTGCTCTAACCACTGTTTTTTCTTCATTGGGGTTTAATTTGCTTCTTCTTTGTTTTTGAGGCAGGATGTCTGTTTTCCAGGACAGAGCACTCTGGCATCATCATAGCTCACTGCAGCCTCCAACTTCTGGGCTCAAGCAATCCTCCTGCCTTAGTCTCCTGAGTAGCTGAGAGTGCAGAGGCTCAACAGCACACCTGGCTAATTTTTTTTTCTTTTTTGTAGAGATGTGTCTGTTATTTAGGCTGGTCTTGAACTCCTGGGCATGAGATCTTCCCACATCAGCCTCCAAAACTGCTAGAATTACAGATGTGAGCTGGCTTACTAGCTTCTTAAGGTATAAGCTGAGATCACTGATTTTATATTTTTTTCCAATGTAAGCATTTGAGTCTATAAATTTCCGTTTTATCAGCTAAGGACCGCTAACATCCCATAAATTTTGATATACAGACAGTTCCCTACTTATACTTCGACTTATAATTTTTTGACCTCATGATAGTGTAAAAAGTGATACACATCAGTACAAACTGTGCCTTGAACTTTGATCTTTTTCCAGGCTAGTGACATGTGGTAACATTCTCTCCTCATGCTGGATAGCAACGGGGCGCTGCAGCTCCCAGTCAACCATAGAATAAGGAGGGTAAATACCTGATACGCTAGGGACTCGGTGTATTAAATGCATTTTGACTTGACAATATTTTCAATTTACAACAGGTTTATCAGAGTATAACCCATTGTGAGTCAAGGAGCATCTGTACTGCCTTCAATGTCATTTTATTTGCAATAGTTTCTCAAAGCCCTGTGATTTCTTCTTTAACCCATGGGTAAATGTTATTGACAACTTATTTTAATCTGTTATGATCAGAGTCCAATCTTTTGAAATTTATTGAAACTTGTTTTGTGGCCCAGCATGTGGACTATCTTGGTATACGTTCCAGGTGCACTTCAGAAGAATGTGCATTCTCAGTTCTTGGGTATCAATTATGTCAGGTGGTTTATAGTGGGATTTAAATCCCCTGTATGCTTACTCATTTTATGTTTCCTTATTCTCGCAAGTACTGAGAATGTTAAAATCTCCAGCTATGATTATTGATTTTTCTATTTGTCCCTTTTATTGTATCAGTTTTGCTTCATAAATCTCAAGCTCTGTTACTAGATATATTCAGTTAGGACTGTCTTCCTGATAAAATAAGTCTTTCATAATTATGAAATGTCTCTTTTTGCCTTTATTAATACTTATATCAGTCTACTTCATGTGATATCACTGTAGTCATACCAGCTTTCTTATGTTGTTTACATGCTATATCTTTTTTCATCTTATTGCTTTCAACTTCTCCATTAAAATTTAAAGTGCATCTCAGCTGGATGTGGTAGCTCACACCTATATTCCCAGCACTTTAGGAGGATAAGGCTGGAGGAGCATGGAGGCAGAAGTTTGAAACCAGCATCAGCCACATAGCAAAACTGCTAAATTATCCAGGCATGTAGTCCCACTACCCAGGAGGCTGAGGCAGGAAGATAGCATGAGCCCAAGTTAAAGGCTACAGTGAGCTATTACTGCACAACTGTACTCCAGCCTGGGTAACAGAGCGAGACGAGACCTTGTCTTTAATAAAAGTGCATCTCTAATATCTGCATATAGTTAGATCTTGCCTTTTTATCCTGATGATCTCTGCCATTTAATTAAAGTATTAAATCCACTTACATTTAACTATTGATATGGGTTTTAAACTGCAATTTTGCTGTTTGTTGCATCTAATGTTCCTCAGCTCCTCTATTCCTATGATTTGAGCTAATCAAATTTAATTTTACTTTGAAATCTTTTAGCTATAAATATTTGTTATTTTTTAGCTATCTATGTCTCCATACATCCATGTTTATGTTTTAGTGGTTGCTCTAGGGATTATAATATGCATCCTTAACTTATCTGTCTACTTAAATTAATATTGTACTGGGTGATATAAAGTGTAAGATCCTTACAACCATGTAATTCCGTCTATTCCACTCTTATCTTTTGTGCTATTGCCAGAAAATTTACTTTTGTTATAAAACCAAAGTCTTTATGGTCTATAGGGCCTTACCAGAACTGCCTTGGCCACCTCTTGCTTTCCTCAGTCCACTTCTCTTTAGCAAAATGTAGTATATCATATACTCCACTATAATGCAGGCCAGGTATGGTGGCTCATGCCTGTCAAATCCTAGCACTTTGGGAGACTGAGGCAGGAGGATTGCTAAAGGGCAAAGTTTGAGACAAGCCCGAAAAAGAGTGAAACCCTGTCTCTATAAAATAATAGAAAAATTAGCCAGGTGTGGTGGTTCACGTGTCTGAAGATCTAGCTACTTGGGTGGCTGAGGCAAGAGGATCACTTGAGCCCAGGAGTTCAAGGTTATAGTGAGCTATGATTGTACCACTGCACTTCCGGCCTAGAACCTGACCAGGGGAAGAATAAGACAGATAACAAAGATTTACACCCATACAATTGCCAAATACCAAGTGATATGGAAGAAACTGTTTCAATATAGTGGTAAGGGAATACCTTTCTGAGTAGAGTGAGCAAGTCACATTTCAGCTGAATCCTGAAGAATAAGAAATCAGCTCTTCAATAGAGAAGGATTCCATGCAGGGAGAGAGAATGTACAAAAAAGTCATAGAGGAAAAGCAAAAGATGCTTATAGCTGGAACTTTGTGAACAAGAGGTGAATGGTATAGAGGGGAGCTGAAATGATAAACATTTCATTTCAGGAATGAAGTGCAATGAGAACATACTGCAGGGTTTTAAGCACAGTAACACAATCTGATTACATTTGTTTTACGTTTGTTAAAAACCCCTCTGGCTCCTATCCAGAATGAGTAGGTCTGTTATAAGGTAACTCAAGAGGTGATGAAGCATAGACAAGGACAGTGGCAGCAAGAGCACATACACATGTATAAGAAATGAATTGTTTGTAATTTAGAGATAATATTGAGAGCTAGCTGTGGAAAGGAAAGGGAAAAATAAAGGATACATTCTGGGTTCTGGTTTCAACAACTAGGGGAAATAGTATCACCATGACTAAAATGGAGAAAATGGTTAGAGCTCACCACATTCTAGTGTGAGAGATAAACAAAAAATGTAGATGTTGTGTAGCAGTAATACATGCAGTGAAAAGAAATAAAGCAGGATAAGGGAATAAGGAACAATGGGGGCTGCTGGTATGAGATGAGTTGATCAGGGAAGACCTCAATAAATTGGATGCAGGTCTTTTGGGTGAGGTGTACTCACAGGAACAGAAGGCACAAGGCCCCAAAGGTGGGAATAAATTGGGCCTGCAAAAGAAAAGGAAGTAAGCAGGATCGCTAAAGAGGAGTGGGCCGGGAAGAAGGACGTGGCCAAGGCAGTTCTGGTAAGGTCCCATGGACCATGAGAAGAACTTTGGTCTTAAACTTTATTATGATAGGAAGCTGTCAAGAATTTAAGAGGGGGCTTGGCACCTGTAGCTCAGCAGCTAGGGCGCTGGCCACATTTACCAGGGCTGGCAGGTTCGAACCAGTCCAGGCCTGCTAAACAACAACTACAACAAAAAAAATAGAGGCTGAGGCAAGAGAATCGCTTAAGCCCAAAAGTTTAAAGTTGCTGTGAGCTGTGATGCCACAGTACTTTATACCGAGGGCAATATAGTGACACTCTGTCTCAAATAAATAAATAAGAATTTGAGAGGGGGCATAACAAGATCTGACTCCTGTTTTTAAAGGATAACTGTAATGATTGGAGGAAAACAAGCTGCAGGGGGCAAAGATGGAAGAAGAGTGACAAGGTAAGAGCTACAGCACAAGTCCAAGTAAAAGTGGTGAATTGGCGGGATACATAATCCTAAAACCCCAGTAATTTGCTGATGAGTTAGATGTAGCATATGTGAGAGAGGACTCAGGAGAGCATCGGCAGCTCTGGGAGGCATGGTGCCATCTCTTAACATAGGAACTCTGGAGGACAGGCAGGCTTAGAGGAGGAACTCAAGAACCTGCATGCTTGGGCCAGTGTGGTGGCCTGCGCCTGTAATCCTAGCACTCTGGGAGGCTGAGGTGGGTGGATTGCTTGAGCTCACAAGTTCAAGACCAGCCTGGGTAAAAGTGAGACCCCCATCTCTACTAAATATAGAAAAATTGAGGCAAGATGATTGTTTGAGCCTGAGTTGGAGGTTCCTATGAGCTATGATGCCACAGCACTCTACCCAGGGTGACAGCTTGAGACTCCGTCTCAAAAAAAAAAAAAATGCATGCTTGCTGGTGAGAATGGTCCGCGGGCAGCGCTTCTCCAGCATTAACGTGCACGTGAACCACCCACGGATCTTGCGCTAGTGCAGATTCTAACCAGGGAAGGCCAGAGACACTGTGCTTCTCACAAGTTCCCAGGTGAGGCTGATGCTGCTGGTCAGCATACCTGAGTACGAAGTCACTAAAAACCGAGAGATAAAGGAAAAAGAAGATAAGTGAAAAACAAAAATTCTTATTAGAGTGAGGGTAAGTGAAATCCAGAGCGCTTATGGAGGGATTAGCCTAGAACAGTTCTCAAAGTCTGTAGCATCAGAACCACCTGGAAACTTGTTAGATGTTTCTAACCTGGATGCTAATTCTTGGCATCCCAGATCTCCTGCATCAAAAAACCTAGGCGTGGGGTCCAATGACCTATATTGCAACAAACCCATCAGATGATTCTGATGCATGCTAGAGTTTGAGAACCAGAGACCTAGAATAACAGGACTTCATTCACTGAGTAGAGAGGATGGATGCTATGGTATACTATGAACTTTATAATTCTTTTCTCAGTATTTACACCTTTTACAATGTAACTTTGCAACTACCCCCTCCCCTGCACCCCTAGCAGTGGAGTCTCATTTCCCTCTCCTTGAATCTGGGCTGGACTTAAAACTTTGCCATAGGCAAGAGAATGTAGCAGTGAGGGTGTCAATTCTGAGCCTATGCTTCAAGAGGCCTTATTTACTTCTGCTCTTTCTCTCTCTCAGACCTCTGAGAACACCAAGTAAACAAGCTCAGACTACTGCACTGGAAGATGAGAAACCAGAGAGCCCAGCAATCCCAGCTGAGGCAATCTTAGATCAGCAGACCCACCAGTTGACTGAAGATGAGTGAGAGTGCCAGTCAAGACCCAGGGAGGCAGCATCTCTAATAACTAATACGATAGAGATATTATATGTGGTAAGCAGGCAGGCTTTGTTTGTCTGAGTCTGGAGCTGACCAGAACTGCCCAGTTAGTCTCTATAATTGGGTGGTAGAAAGAAGGGGGAGGTTTGAGGAGGTAAAGGTGTAAAAGAACCATTTTACCAAATATAGTGAGCAAGAATACTAGAGAAACTTGACTGCTAATGTTATATATCATATGAAGGTGAGGCTGATGATGTGTTATATAGCGACAGTTTCTCCCAAAAACACATAGCAGGATGCAAGTAAGTGTAACTTAAGAGTCGGGTTCATTGAGGTCTTACCATGTTAGCAAACTTCAGCTTGCACACCAAAGCTGGAACATGACTTTTCTACCACAAGGTAAAAATGTTTTAACATTCAAAAAGTGTTGTAGAAAAAACAAAGACTGTATTACAGAGACTGCATATCAGCCACAAAGCCTAAAATACTTATTTTCTGGGCCTTCTGAAGAAAAGTTTGCCATCCCAAAACTAGGTGAATGAAGAGAGAAAGAAAGGAAAGAGACTGGCAGGGTATTGCAGAGTGACTAAAATATTTTCTCCTCCTCCCTTCATGTCATAGCTAGGGGAAGAGAAGATGGGTGACTGATACAAGTGGGGTCAAAAGATTTTACTTCCTAGTTCTATATTTTTTTTCCCTAGTTCTGTATTTTCTAAAAATTCTATGAGATACCCCTGGAAGTAGCCTAACCTGCTCAACCCAGAGTAATAGTTCTTAATATAATGATCACATGAAGGAATACAGAAGTCTCAAGAACTTAAAAATTAGATTAACCTCTCAAAAAGCCTGTTTATGTCCTACTGTGTGCAGGGCACTAGTAGTACCAGATATAGGAGATATGGGATTGTGGGGAACAGTTCTTGGCCTCTTTTGAAAGCTTGTCTTCTGTTGTCAGCTCCCGTAACCTTCCATTCCCTAGAACGTGTCAGCTTCTCTTGCTCTACCTCTTCCCTCTGGAGTCGCACAGTCTCCCCTCGTCTCAACAGTACTCTCTCTATTCTCCTGTGACTCCTATATCATCTCTATAGCCCCAATCTCATCTCCAAAATTCACTCCTGTTTCCAGACACCCTCTGGAGATCATCTTGATGGGTATCCTCTGTTCTGTGATGATGGAAATATTCTATGCCTTATTGGCCAATAAGGTAGCGCCAGCCCCCTACAGCTATTTAAATTTGAATTAAAGCTAAATAAAATGTAAAATTCAGTGCCTCAGTTTTACTAGTCACATTTCAAGTGTTCAGTATCAACATGAGGCTAGTAGCTACTATATTGGAGTTGCCCCTATCTTGCCTAGTCTGCTTTAGAAGTCTCTTAAACCCAGCCTTTCCTCAGGATCACACCATTGTCACTGTTCCTGTATACAAGCTTTTCTCATACATATTGTTTTGAGTAGAGTTTTTTGGTTTTGTTTGTTTCTTTGGGGGTTTTTTTAGTTTGTTTTTTTAAACAGTCTGCTTTGTTACCTAGGCTAGAGTGCCTTGGCATTAGCCTCACAGCGACCTCAGACTCCTCAAGCGATCCAAATGCCTCAGCCTCCCAAGTAGCTCAAACTACAGGTAAGAGCCACCACACTTGGCTCATTTTTCCTATTTTTTAGTAGAGACGGGGTCTCACTCTTGCTCAGGCTGGTCTCAAACTCCTGAACTCAAGAGATCCATCTTCCTTGACCTCCCAGAGTGCTAATATTACAGGTGTGAGCATTGCACCAGGCAGAAAAAAGCTTCTTAGTCTTTTACTAAGGCCTTCCCAGTCCATACTTTCTTCTGCCTTACTAGTTTCTTTGGAACAAATCTACTTTCTTTAAAATTCCTGTTACATTCTTACCTTCTTTAAAATTCCTGTTAGTGGTATCCTATTCATTCTTATATTCCTAGCACTTAGCATAGTCTTGAACCATATGTACTTAATTTTGTGTGAATAAAGGAATTTTACAGACAGAAAAGCAAAAAGATATCCTCTTGCCTAGGAAAGAACTATTTGCCTATTTGAAGTGCAGACAGTCACGGAGATAAGCCCAAGGTCAGCCTACTCCAGGCAAATTCTAGATGCCTAATTTTGTCCCTTCTTGTCTATATAAAGTATATTAGCACCCAATGTTCTGGATCAATCATAGTTGCAGATTGTACAGGAAAGAATTTAGAGTTTAGCCTACCTTGAATTTCATCTTCCTTGCTTCTTGCTTTGCTCAGTCTTAGATCCAACGATGTTTACCATCTCCCAATATGCTTGTAGGCCAAGGAAGATTTACTGATTTTCATGACATCATAAAAACTAGTCTTACCGTATCTTTTTAAATGGTTATATTCCACACTATTTTCCAATACCTAGTGATTCAGGCATTAACTAAAAACCCATAATCAGGAAATTATTTATTTAGCAAGTTTTATTTATCCTCTGTCAGCTGCGCTGTGAAGGAACACAAATATAAAAGGCAAATATAATTCCCATAATACAACTACCATTTTCTTTCTGTCCTGTATCTTCCGCCATCACCCAGTAACTTTCATGTTGAGGATACTGACAGCCTGGCCGATCACCATTCTCAATTCCAGTTACCTACTTCTACCCATGCCTAGGATTAGGCACTCTGATGAACCCCTAGGCATCACCCTGTTCTCCAAGGATATTAGTCATGTCATAGCTTCACTTCCTTTCCTACACAGCCTGCATACCAGAACGTGTAACAGTTTGGCTACTGTCACCAGTATCTCCCTCAACTCCCTACTGCTTTGTTCTTTTACTACTCATGTCCAGCAGAACTTCAGCAGATAAATCCATCTACTTATTCACATAGTATTTGTACGTCCAATATTAGTTTCTATTTCTAGTGTTGAACACTTCCAGGACAAGAAGAAATCACAGATCTTTGTGTCCCACATATTTAAACACTGCATCTCAGATGAGGCCACAATATTAATCAGCAATTCTTGGCTCTCTCCATGCCTTTCGCTCCTCTCAAGACAGTGTCTACTCAAGCCCCATCATTGTCAGAAGATGGCATTCTTCCTATTTTATGAAGACAGACTTAGGGTATGCGTACCTCATCTTAATTAATCTACCCCCACATATCTACTTTTACCTCCTGCCATTTTAAAGACTTGCCTTTGCCGCTAATTCACTTGCTTATGCTCTGGTTCATCTCTCCCATTCAGGAACTTTGCTTCGTCAGTTACTGTTCTCCTTTATTTTCAATCTTTCCTGGGTCAGGGACTCTTTCCCAAAGGCTCAAGCCTCTCTCATTTTAAATTAAAAAACAATTAGAAACCTCTTCTGATTTTATCTGCCTCTAATTTGTTTTCTTTCATAGTCTGGCTTCTAGGATTCCCATCAAAAGGTGCATCTACACCCAGAATGCTGGTAACATCAGGTTTTTGACAAAGAAAACCCTTTCTCTAGCTACAGGACCAGCAACCCAAACCAGACCATACTTGGGTTATAGCACCCCAAAGTATCTTCTGAAAACATCTCCAAGCCCAGAGATGTGCTACTGGCTGGCTCAGCATGTCTCCATTCTGTGATGGCAGGAGACTGCAATTATTCCTTGTGAAGGAAGAATTCCCTTCATGTGTGGTTCTATCAGCTTGTCTGGCATAGTCTATGCCCCTTTGTATACACATTGCCTATCTTTACTATAGAATGCCCTGGACTGGCTGGCATGAAGAACTGAGGTTAAACTTCATTACTTAGGAGGTAAAAAGCAGTAACAAGTTTTCAAGGAATGATCCTTAATCAAAAAGCATGAAAGACTTGGTTCTTATTCAAGGACAAAGTATATTCCTTAAAATACACTATTAGGCTAAAAGTGTATAGACAATGGAGCTTCTTGAAAACAGAAGGCAAATTTTCATCCATTTCTAAAATTTCCAGGACCTATCCATCCATCCATCATTTTAAGCACTTCGATGTGAAGTGAGAAGGATGCAGCACTACCCCTACATAGAGTTGTCACAGCACTTTCAGACTGGTAGGAGATAAGGCATTTAGTAATCAATTACCAATTGTCACAGGTGTTCTGGAGTCTGGGGTTCAAAGAGCAATTAAGGGGAAATAATAAGATGGTGGTGATGGTGCACTTTTAACAGAAACCTAGTTTAGCCAGGATGGAGCTCAGCTTCCAGCAGAAGAAAAATGCCACATGAAGGCTCTGATGTAGTGGGGAATGATTATCTCCATATCCTCCCACAAATCAGGTGAGAGAAATGCTCAAGATGGACCAGAACCTGATAAGGTGCATTTGTAAACCAATTCACATTTTTTAATTTTCTGTCTGCTTTTAATACTCTCAGAAAATGGGAAGCTACTGATAGATTTTAAGTAGGGGAATGAAATGAAAAAAATAATTTTAAAAGATGTTTTGAATGCTAAATCAAGAATGGATAGGAGGAAAAGGAGTGAATGCAGACCAGATCCATTATGGTAGTATAAGTAAAGATCTTGGCAACCTAGACGGGATGGTATAAACACAATAAAATGTTAGAAAAATATTTAATGACCAGAATTTGGTGGTTAGATGAGGAGGGTGAAAGACAGGGAGGACTTGGAAATGTTTTGCTTCAACACCCAAGAGGATAATGGTACCAAGTATTGTTTTCATTAAATATTCAACTGAAAACATGATGTGAAATCCACACCATGGAATAAAATAGCCTTCTTAGCTTTTAATACTTGTTGATATTGTAATCACAAAGTAATCCCATATTTTCAATGTGTATTCTTAATCAACCTTAGTCTTCCCAGTTTCTTAATGTCTGAGCTTACTAAAAAATGCCAACATAAATTTTAGATTCTTATAATTTTAAACCAATTTTGTCCTGCCTTTAGGATAAAAAAATTCTAAACATGGCCAGTGAATCCTGTTCCCACACTGTCCTTCAGCTAATCCTGCCTTTCTTTTTGCTCTTAATACACTAGGCTCCCCTTCTACCTTTGGATCTTTGTTCATATCTTCCTCTGCTAATAGCAACTCTATTCCTAGTTAATGTATACTTCTTTTCTGGATGCCAATTCAACTATTACCTCCATCTAAGATCAGGCCCCATTATATACTGTTGTAAGAAAGTATACTTTTTCTTCAGATAATTTATTATAGTTTGTAATGTCATATTTATATTTTCTGCTTTAATTAAAGAGTTCATAAACCCCACAAGGGAATGTTATCTTCTTTGCTCTACCACTAAAACCTAGTACAGAACCCATCACTTACTAGGCATTCCCATTTTTATTGAATGAATACATGTGGTAGCAAGGCAAACTAAAGGCTAAATTGAGATTTCATTCAAGCTGTGCAGTTCACTAGCATTCCTACGTCAGCCTAGATGTAATTTTATCATCTCATCTCTCAATCAAGATAAACACAGCCACTCTGTACATTGACAAATGTAAAAATATGGCAAGGGCATTCTGTGTTTTTAGTAAACAAAACACTACTGAACAGCACTAGTTTAAAATACAAGCAAATAAGGTACTCCTCAAGATGAGATTAAAGAAAGTTTTCACCATGAAAACTGTGAAGTATTTGTAAATGAAGATCACTTGAAATTTGGGACTTACAACAAAATTATACCCTTAGCGATTTTCAAGATTCTGACTCTACTAAAATCTTTTTTAAAAGCAATGCTACATAAGGAAATTTCTGATTGTTTTAAAGTGTTACTGTTTTATTTTTTCTTTTGCTGATACACATTTTTTTTTAACTGACAGTCCAGATAAAGTATATAAAGGAAATAGTAAATTTTTCTTTTGGCAGAAGTCAAGATAAACTGTGCAGATTAAAATGCCTCAAGAAATGGTTTTGAGTCATACAAATTTTGAGAAGAAAAATAAAGACTGTCCAAAGGGATTCTTCTAGCTTATAACACATTTCCAGAATAACTCTCAAAAAAAAGTTCAAAAATACTCATTGGTTACCTCAAAAATATGTCAATACCATATGGCTTTATGAAATAACTTCTAAAATTTATATTTTTATTTAAAAAGATCCCAAGTTTTAAATAAACTGCTAACAATATCACTTTCTTCACTTAAAAGTGCATATCTCTGAGGGTGGGACATACATACTTTTTGAACAAATATTTTTTACAAATTAACACCAAAAAAAAAAAATCACTTAAAATATTTCAAGGGGAAAAAACGTTTTCAACAAAAGTCATCTTTAAATAGACTGTAATTGATGACATTGTTCCTTTTTGTCCTTTTTATACCACCAGAATTCTCAATGAAATGCTTTGGCAGTTTTCAGATATATCTCAGTCTCTAGCAAGAAACACTGATGTTAATGTCCGTGGAGATGGCAATTGCCTTGATGGCTCAGTCTGAATAGACACAACATTATCAGGCTGGTTCTCCAAATCAGAGGTAAAGGTGCTCTCTTCTCTTACATCCAGAGTCTGTTCAACTGAAGCTGCTGGGAGTGGAATATGATCTACAGTTTTGTTGGCATCACTGAAATTGTTAGTAAGTGTGGTAATATCACACTCCTTATCCAGGACACCAAATTCGTCTTCTATAGTAACTATGTCTTTAGTTTCAAACGGTTCCAAGGAAGGAGCCAAGAACTCATTTTGCAGAGGTTCTTGCGGTCCATTATTGTCACATTCTGCATCTTCTTTTACTTCAGAATTCTTATCACTATCACTGTCGATGGTAATTACAACTGGGGAATGTGAAGTATTATCTCCGTGGTGTTTCTTATGCTTCTTCTTGTGTTTCTTCTTTTTCTTTTTATGATGTTTGCTTGTATCAGTAGCTCTTCCTTCATAAACTATCTCTACACTCAGGCTCCGGGTCCTTTTTCTCCTCTTATGTTTTGTATCTCTGTCTGATGATCGGCTGTCTGAAAAACTGTCACTCTCGTTTTTGTAGTTTCCATCCAATTTTGATGAAGATTTTTGGTAATGACTGGCCTTTACCTTAGAAGTAAATTCATGCGATGGTTGAGCCACTTCGTTAGTACCCTCCAAATGCCGTGTTTTATATTTTCGTTTTCCTCCAGGTTTTTCATTTCTCACTCGCTCAGGCCCTGTAGATGCAGTCCTTGATCTGTTACTAGACAAGCTCCTTGATCTGTGCCTTTCATAGTAGTAGTATTTCCTTTCACTGTGATTAGTTTTCTTCCTAGCATTTGTTCTTTCAGAAAAGGACTGAATTCTAAATTCTGGACTTGAAGATTGTCTGGAATAATGAGCTCTGGAGAGAGTCCTCCTCCTGTAAGATGATTCATAGCCATCCCTCTCTTTGTTTCTACTATAATAAGTATACTCCCACTTGTATCTGCTTCCATAATTATTTCTTAAATAATATCGATCTCTGTTTCTGCTCCGTGATCTTTTACCATGATCGCTACTACGAGACCTTGATCTGCTTGTACTTTCACTACTTAGCGACAGAGTTTGGCTTCTTCTTGACCAGCTGCTATCTCTAGTTCTTGATCTCTTTTTGTCTCTTCTTCCTCTCGGTCTACTTTCCCTGCTTCTGGATCTTTTGCTTTTCATTCTTTTCTTCCCGTGATGCTTTCTATGATTCCTCTGATCATACCCACTTCTACTCTGGGAACGTGAATCTGAACTTCTTGATCTTCCCCTCTTCCTGTGTCTACGGTTATATGGAGAATATACTCTGTCTCCTCTCATAGATGAGCTTAGATCTCTGGAAGATGACAATGATGTAGATCGTTTTTCTTCCTTCTTTGATTTGATTCTTGTATCAGCATCACAATGACCTTTATTTGTTTGCTCATCCTTTCCAAGGACAGAGTGTGGAGATGAACATCTACTGTCACCACTATCACCAGAACTGTAAGACTGGTCTTGTTCTTGTGTCTTCACTGTCTCTACTTTCTCGTAAGTGCCTATTTCCTCAGAATCAGAGGACAGTTCAACAAGTTCTGGGGTCCTCTCAGCTAGTGGTTTAACAAAACCAACAATGACACAATTATCTGACGAAGAATCACTGTCATTATTTAAGTCCTCATTGGTTTGTAATCCTTGTATCTGAGATGTAGCTCTGCCTGTGGCAAGTTCTTCATCTGAACTGTCAGAAGTATTTAAAAGGGAAGACATGGCAACATGTACCTGCTCTGAGCTTGAGTAAGATGGTCCTGGAGTTTCATCATCCCATGGTGCCTGACTAACAGTGGCTACATTAACATCTAACTCTTGGGTTTCAGCCTCATCTGGAGAGATTGTTATGACTGAAGAATCAGAATGGCTGCCTTCTTCATATGCAGGAGCAGGGCAATCATAATTGGCATGCTGGTCAAAGGCTGCCATGTTAAAAGGAGAGCGGGCAAAACTGATAAATTCATGTATAAAATGCTCAGTTCGATTAAGTAAAAATGGTCTTAGATCAGATACAAATGCCTGACTCTCCAAATCATAGCGAGTAACATTACTCATGATGATGTGCTGGACAATATTTACTAAAGATCCATGAGCTCCAAAAAGAACTGTAAGTTCCCGTTTTAACCATGGGACTAATCTGTGCAGGCAAGCTGGATTTCTACGAAAAAATTCAGCAGAAATATCCCTATAGCGGCCACCATCTTCAACATTTCTAACTCGAGCACCAGCACGATAGAGAGTTCGTCTAAAATTAATAATATCTTGTTCTTGAATTTTCCGCAAAGATCTTTCATCTGCAGTAGTTGGCCTCCTTACTGCAATCTGTCTCATGAACTGAGGCATCTCAACATCTCTAGATCTTGTCGAAATGCCTAACCCTTCAAATAATACTCCACTATCTGGTGGAGTTGTTGTTCTTCTATTCATGGTACTGCTAGGTAAATAAACAGCATTTAGACGACGGCGAAATCGTCGACCATCAGGGGTGGCAAAAGAACCATTGTATGAAGGCCTTAGGACATACTCCTTAAAGTCATCTTCTGCCCTCACAGAATGGAAAATAGAATCAAAAGGCTGCTTACATAATGGACACTCAGCTTTGTTTTTTGACCACTCCTGTACACAGCGAAAACAGAACTTATGTAAGCAGCGATCTAAGTAAGATACGTTATCAAATCTATCCAAGCATATAGGGCACTTAGAATCGGGAGATGCATCAGCTGGTACTGTCTGTTGCAATTTGCTAGTGCCAGCTTTAGGTGAAAAGTTGTCCATTTTAAATTCCTTAGCGGCTGATGCCATTATCTGTAAAAGGGAAAGAAATATATCAGTAACCTAATAAAAGAGAAATGACTAAATCAACTGAACAAAAATGCAAATAAAGACCTGAAACATACTTTGGTGAAAATACTTGATTCATTACTTTTGTAACATCAAAGGGCAGTGAGGCATAGTAATGTAGTACACATAAAGCTCTAAAGTCACACTTCCTGGGATCAAATTGTAGTTCCACACTGTAGCTGTGGACCAGTTATTATCTCAGTGCTATAATTTCACCTGTAGGTCAATGATAATAGAACCTGCCACACAAGGTTTGTGAAGATGTAAAAAGCCCTTAGAAAAAGTCCCTAGTACACTGTAAGCTCTCAACATTATGTGATACTCCAATGTATGACATATATGAACAAATACAAAGAGAACAATCAATGTACCCATGTATGCACCACCCACATTTAAAAACTCAACTTTTCTCATGGTTATTCCAGACTTTTAAAAATGATCCTTATCTTCCTCTATTACAGGAGATAGACTCTAACACTCTAAAAATAATAAAAAAAAAGCCAAATTCCTAACTTGTTATTTTTATGTATAGTTTCATAACTTTTAAATATATATGGCCCTAATAATATTACTTTATATACTAATTCATGTGATAATATTGTATACGTGCTTTTCTAAAATAGTGGTGAGATAGAATTTACACCCAGACAACTGTTGAAACAATTCTACAGCAAAAGGTTTTTATTAAAAAAATCTTTTAGTGAAAATTAAATAAAACAATTAAATTTAAAGCACTCAAGTATAAAAGATGACTCATTGTAACTGCTGAATAAATGTTAGCTGCTACTATTATTACTGTACTACATCATTATTGTTATTACTACACTATTATATCCAGTTAATCACTTATTCCTTTCAGCATTCCTAAGAAATCTTCAAAAATCAAGCCACTAAGTATCATGAAATCATGTTTTTGGTCCCCTTCCCTAGTATCTTTTTCCATAAGAATCACTTGGGTGTTAAAAGATTAGTTTTAAATTTATCACTTTACATTGGCTCACAACTTACAAAATGAATTTTCCACAGCTGAAATCCAGTATGCATTATATATCCAGTATATTATATATATTTTGGCCTAATCTATAAACCCCTTTTTTAGCTGCATTCCATACTTACTACTTTGTATACATTAAATATTAGTTTTTTGCTTCATGTTCCCTATTAGTTATCTTCCTCCACCTCCTCTATCATAGGAAGTTCTATCACTAGTCAACTGATGTCAAGTTATTCAAATAATAGAACTGTAATTTTCTAATTAGACTCACTGGCCTTAAAGTGTAAGAAAAACCAAGAAACAAAATCCACAACAAAAACCTATGGTGAAAAGCTTAAGTATTCCACAATAGGTTTCAAATTGAACTTGCTCATTCGGGCATTTTGGCTTTCCAACAGAGAATTAAGGCTAAATAAGTGTTTCTTCAGGGGTCTAAATACTTTTCGTCTTCTATGTTCTGGACTTGAAATGCAAAAATCACCACTATCCTGAACTATTTAACAGGTTTGGAGAAACAGAATCATAAATTCATAATACTAACTGCTTTTTTGTTAAGATACTTAAACACTGAACCTTAGTACTATATAACTCTCCTAGCATTCTCCTTACTTCTAAGGTATCTTTTTTCCCCCCCACATCCATCCATTCAGGGGGAAAAAACAAAAATAAAAACCTTTAGGATCAAAGACAGTGTGCATGTGTTAGAATGAAGGAATAGAGAAGAGCAGGGAAGGGACTGGAGAGGTTACAAGGAGACCTAGTCTGAAAACCATGTTTTACCTAAACCAGCTCTGTAAACCAAAGAAATCCACATAACTCTAGACTTTAGTTTTCTTCTCTATATAACGAAGAGATTATTAGACTTGTAAAAAAAGACTGCTGATATTTTTAATATTAATATTTAATAATTAATATTTTTATCTTTATTTATTTCTTTGGAATGCAGAATTTTAGTGTAGAATTTGAGCTTACACAAACATTTTCAATGTTTGGAAATGTATAAAAAATTACAACCCAGAATAATTATTAAAGGAAATTACTAGGTAGTATAAAGTTCAAATAAAATAAAATATCAATGAAGCATTATTTTTAAAAATATGAAACCTTAAGTTCTCTCCATCTAGTTTTATAAGCCTGTTAACCACTTTCACAGCACAAGGCTAAAGAAAAACTGCTAATGTCCTCCGTAACAAGTAAAAAAGAACAAATAAATCAGATTCTCTCATTATTTCTACATAGGAATCTTTAGCTATAAAGAATAATATTCATCAGACACATCAAACCGCAAAGCATATCTATTTAAAAGAGGGATTACCTCTTTAAAATCATCACTGAATACTAAATGTGTCTCAAAATACAAATGAAGTAGAATAACATATGACACAGCAATTCCATACTTAGAGATCTACCCAAGAGAAATGAAAACACATCCATACAAAAACTTATATATGAACATTCACATGGAACACCAAAATCTCAAAAGAATAAACTGGAGGAAAAAATAAGTCACAAAGACGCGGTTTATTTACATAAAATATCCAGAATAGGCAAATTTACAGAGAAAGAAAGTAGACTGGTGGTTGGCAGGGACTATAATGAGATTTCTGAGATGATAATAATGTTCTACAATTAGATTACGGTGATGATTGCACAACTCTGTAAACTAAAAAATTACTTAATATTTTAAACAGTAGAACTTTATGAATGGAATGTAAACTGTATCTCAACAAAGGTGTTTAAAAATACAAATCAAGATTCATGTCCTGGAGGAGCCGTAAAAAAGAAAAAATACAAATCAAGACAAAAACTGGGATGGTTAAAAGATTAAGATTGGCAGATTTGCAGGAGGTTCTGGGTTCAGGTAACAAAGGTGGACTGATGTAAACACAGTGTTTCAGGTTCCAGAAGTCTGTAAAGGTTTCCCTACCCAAACATTCTAAGAACTGGTACTATAGGCTTGGCGCCTGTAGCTCAAGCGGCTAAGGCGCCAGCCACATACACCAGAGCTGGCAGGTTTGAATCTAGCCTGGACCTGCCAAATAATGACAACTGCAACCAAAAAATAGCTGGGCGTTGTGGCGGGCACCTGTATTCCCAGCTACTGGGGAGGCTGAGGCAAGAGAATTGCTTAAGCACAGGAGTCAGAGGTTGCTGTGAGCTGTGATGCCAAAGCACTCTACCCAGGGCAACAGCTTGAGGCTTTGTCTCAAAAAAAAAAAAAAAAAAAAAAAATTGGGACTGTAATTCTTCCATATAGAAGATTAATCAAAATCAGTTCTGATTAATCTTCCCACTTCTAAATGTCTCCAAATCTTCTAGTTTATGGAATCTTCAGAATAAACTGATTAAGTGAATCTGCCTGTTTTTAAGAATAGAATCCTTCATGTCACAATTTTAGGGGAATTTCAAATCATTAAGTAGCACACATTAGGAAAGGAATCAAAAAAAGTGCAAGTGAACATCTGAAAAACTACAATGATGTAAACAAAGTAGGACTACTCTGTAGAATTACATTTTTTAAAAAGTCGGATTTCGGGAAAAAAAAGTAAAGTCAGACTTCCTATAAAAGTCATCTTCCGGCTCAGCGCCTGTGGCTCAATCGGCTAAGGCGCCAGCTACATACACCTAAGGTGGGGGGTTCGAATCCCCAGTCCGGGGCCGCCAAACAACAATGATGGCTGCAACCAAAAAATGGCCGGGCGTTGTGGCGGGCGCCTGTGGTCCCAGCTACTTGGGAGGCTGAGGCAGGAGACTCCCTTGAGCCCAGGAGTTGGCGGTTGCTATGAGCTGTGATGCCATGGCACTCTACCCAGGGGGATAGCTTGAGGCTCCGTCTCAAAAAAAAAAAAAAAAAAAAAGTCATCTTCCAGGCCACATAAAATTTAATCATCTGATTACACTGGGGGAGTGATGTTAATCCTAATGTACATCCAAGGTCAAGAATCACTACCATTTACTTGTGTGATCTGGAAGAAGTTTTCTCATCTCCTCAAATTTTTCTCAATTTTAAAATAGAGTAAATGAACTGTACACATCTGAAAAAGTAGTTGTGTAAAGGAGGTACTTCATGTAAACCCTTTGCACTGTTATTAGTGTACTGTAAGAACTCAACACTGTTTCATGTTATAGTGAAAATAAAGTTAATTTTGGTCATTTCATCACACATAACTGATAATAAGGGACCAAAGAATAGTGTATAACTACCAAATAATCATCATATCTAATTATTATACTCAATAGCCAAGTGGCTAAAAAGACACAAGTGGATGAACTAGAAAGACACCCTTTATACATATACATTTTAGAGACAAGAGTCTCACTTTGTCACCCTTGGTAGGGTGCTGTGGCGTCACAGCTCACAACAACCTCCAGCAGCTCTTGGGCTTAGGTGATTCTCTTGCCTCAGCCTCCCGAGTAGCTGGGACTACAGGCGTGTGCCACAACGCCCGGCTATTTTTTTGTTGTTGTTGCAGTTTGGCCAGAGCCGGTTTGAACAGGCCACCCTCGGTATATGGGGCCAGCATCCTATTCCGTGAGCTCTACAGGCGCTGCCTGACACCCTGAATATTAAAAATAATCTGGCCCTTATCTCTTGTCACCTCAAAGAAATCACTGTACCTCTTTTAACTGAAAACACAAAAGTGATAGGATCAACAAATTTAATTCTAATTCGAGCAAGAGCTGCTTGGAAACTGTTTGCCTCTGAAGCAATTCATTCCAGATAAGTATGATCATGGATGAACTAAAAAGCAAAACAAAAAAATCTCACGGGCAAGACAGGATTGCAGGCGTGAGCAATCCTGCTCACACCCTCAATCCTAGCACTTGGGAGGCCGAGGCGGGTACACTGCTTGAGCTCCGGTTGGAGACCAGCCTGAGCAAGGCGAGACCCCGTCTCTAAAAATATCCGGGCTTTGTAGGGAGCGCCTATCATCCCTGTTACTTGGGAGGCTGAGGCAAGAGATCATTTGGGCCCAAGAGTTTGAGGTTGCTGTGAGCTGTGACGCCATAGCACTGTACCGAGGATGACAAAGTAAAAGACACTGTCTCAAAAAAACAAACGAAAAACAACAAAAAAGAATTTAGATAGCTGCTTCTTAATTGCTTTTGAAAATCCAATATCAAAAAGTCTATTTCCTTTTCATTTCAAATCACTACATGCCTCATCTCAGCACTGAACCCCCGTTGCAGTCTACAAATCAACAACCCACGTGGAAGGTTGTGTTAACTGCAAGTACTAAGAAATCACAGGCAGGCAAGCCCAGCAGCCCAGCGCATGTAACCCTGAGCAGACAACTCCAGGAATCACAGTAATAGTCGCTTTCTTTGGTTGAAAACTGCCGCTGGCCAGTATCAAAGATAATCGCCATGTGCATTACATAACCACAACGAACTAAAATATTGTTAGTCCCATTTTACAGAAAGGTTCAGGAGCTTAGGAAACCTAGCCAAGGTCACACGCCCTGCCAGTGGCGACGCCACCAATCAGTCCCAGCGTTTTTTTATTTTTCCCCACAGACCAAACTCTTTCTAGTATTCGACTAGGCTCGCACCCCTTGGGAGCGCTTCTTGGAAAGGTAACCCTCACCCGCCCACCAGCACCAAATCCACAGGTGCGCCGCCCGCCAGGACAGGGCCCTGCCCGCCCAGCTCCGCACCACACTTGGGCCAGAGACCGCAGCCCCCATCCCCAGGCCTCGCTCCAGGCATGAGGGCCAACCGCACAGCCCTTCCGACCCCCGAGCCCCATTGTTCCGAATCTCACTTACCTCGGAAGATGCCGGCGCAGACCCGGCTGGGGCATTCGTAGCAAGCTCCCGACGGCCCAAAAAGCTGGGTCGGTGGCGGCAGGATCCGCGGAGGCGTACCCGGCGACTTCTCCGCCTACCTTCAGCAGCGGGAGCAGGCCGGGGCGTTTCACCCTCCTCGCGAGACAGCGAAGACCCCAGCGGCTGCTTCGACCCCTGTGATGTAAAGCGCGCGTCACCAATAGCAGTTTAGAGGCGGAGCAAAGCGAAACCCACCCACCTTCAGCTCCCGGTGCGTCAAAACACAACAGCCGCCTTTGTAACGCATGCGCAGGAGAGAGCCTGCACTGGGGGCGGGGCCCACCTTCCCGCTGAGACGCAGCCCTTCCCCCATTGCTCTTCAAACGGTCGGAAGGCAACGCCAGCCCCGTCCCTGTTTTATGAATCGCTGGGGGTTATGAACACACTAGTTTAAGATACGCTCCTAACTTAGCTGGAAAACTCGATCGCATTTAAACCTCACCAAGCTGTAAAAGTTACTAAAATTATCTCTATAGCGTATAAAGTTATGTTACAGGGAGTCTCACCTCTACACCTAGAAGTAACATTAGGATTCGAAAGGGATTCAAAGCCAGAGCCCACTCACTATCTATCCTACAGAGAGTCTTGAGAGATCTACTCCATTCTGGGGAGAAATAGGATGATCTACCAGAACAGGGTCTGCACTTACCCAAACGGGTATGATTTTTATGTTTTTCTCCTTCCCTCTCCCAGAAATCTAGATTAAACTCCAAGTGATATGTAAGATGTATACAAAGAGAAAGTCAGACTAAAGGGGCCCGTTGCCAGACTCTACTACTCGGGCCTCAACTGTGAGTGCACTAAACATTCTAGAACTGACCTTGGTGCCCTCGCGTACCAAACTGCCGTACTTGGGCTTAATATTTCGTATTTGCTGCCTCTCTAAGCCCAGACTAAATACCCAACAAACACTTGTTGATTGGTACATTATGGCGGGTAACGCGTGCCACGTATTTCTTCTTGGAAGCATCATTTACATCAACCAGCTACTGCGTTCTCAAAGACTGTAAGTTTCTTGGAGAATGACTTAATTGACAGGGACTCCCAAAATCATGTTACTGTTACTATAGTGGGTGGCATTCTTATTTATGCCAAAGACGAACACACAAACGTCTAGCTATATTATATGGGAACGAATACGGGGGACAGTGAATGGTAATTCTTCAAGCCGCAGACGCCGGTACAATATTTAAAACATGAATTGTTTTTCAAGTTAACTTTTAAATGCACACGACAGCACATAATTCTGCATTAATAACGCATTGCAACTAGAAAGAAAACCAATGGAGGAGGCACGCCTACCTCCCTAAGTGGCAAAGTAAAAAATTAAAATTTTTTTAACGTATTTTCCCGTTTCATTCCTTCCCTAAAAGGCGGGCTAGGCCCCCGATCATGTGATCCCATCCTCCAACTCCAGGCGGAGGCCGACCACGTGACCCACCCCCAACTCCGGGCGGAAGACGCCAGCCAGACTGCACAACACGCTCCTAGAAGCTAGGGGGCGGGCAAGCGCGCCCGGCTGAAAGATGGCCGCAGCTGTCCGGTAGGCACCGCCTGAGAGGTTACTCTAGGGCCCGCAGTTCCCGCCCGTTCCTCCGACCCGCCGCCGCCTCCTTACCATGAAGCCAGTGAGTCGCCGCACCCTGGACTGGATTTATTCAGCGGTAGGTTCCAGGTCTGCCCGGGCTCCACGGTGTCGACTGCCTGGGCCCGCAGGCTAAAAGGCCCTATTTCTTCAGCGCCCCGAAACTCCAAAACCCATTCTTCATTTAAGCGTTTCACCCTCTCACCTCGACTCCACCCCTTCCTGAAGGATACGCTCTTCCGCTTCTTACGTAATAGTTGCAGGGTGTACCCGCCTCTGCAACCCCACTTATTCCCATTTGTCACGGTAACTACCACGTAGCAGTGGTCCACAGTAACCTGACAGGGGCGTGGGGCATTACCTGGCACTCTATAGTTGTTTTTTGCTTTTACGTCCCTTTTAGCGTTTTGTTTTGTATGTGATTTTTTTTCAGTTGCTGCTCGCGATCGTTTTTCTCTCATGGGGATACGTCATCTATGCATCAACAGTAGCTGCGAGACGACAGCTAAAGAAGGAATACCCAGACAAAATCTTTGGGATGAATGAACATTTCTAACTCCTCTGGATTTAATTGTCTTTAAATATTACAGTTCTTTTCCTCATGCTTATCTGACATCTATGTAAATTTAAAAATAAAATAACAAAATTCGCAGTTTTATTTCTGAACAGTCCTTTATAATAAGCACTAAAATGAAAAGTTTTCAAATCCTTAGAGATTTTAGTCTTTTATATTCTTATATGACAAAATTAAAAGCAACCTAGATCTGACAGTCTTCGGGTATCAGAGCATGGATGGAATCATAAGCTTTTCAACCAAGTTTCCAAATTTCTTCAAAAATTTCTCAGCCTTGAAATCAAAAGTATGTGGAACTTCTGTTCTATCTGTTGCACCATTTCACACTGTTGAATACTCTCACGCCAAATTAAAGTACTCTATCAGAAAAAAAAAAAAATCTATCATGTGACTATATACTTTTCTACATCCTGTTTTCAAAGCCAAAAATAGAAAAAGTCGTGGTCTCAAATATCATCTATCATCTGTTTAACGTGTCCATTTTTACTATTGTTAAATTATTCAAAAGTTTCAAATTGTATAATGTTTGGGAAGAAATTTGACAACACATTCTCAGAGTAAACTTTATTAAAGTTATTTTCCAGAAAATACATTCAGTAAATTTGGTAATATGGTAATACACTTGAGCTCATAAGCTTTTGAAATTTTTAAGCAGTGTTCAATGATGTTGATCAGGGAATTCTTTCATCGGTGGAATTACTTCTCCTGTCTCCATAATTGTATCACCCTAGAAAAACAAAGACACATATAGTAGGAAAATCTAAAGTTTGGAGAGGAGATATTTCCCTTCTGTTGCATGTTGGTCAGACCTCTCATGGAAAAAAATCTACCTGAGGTCTGGCATTCACTTTAGAAGAGACTTAAAGTAGCTAAAATCTTAGGTCACAAATCAAAGAACGGGAAATTTCACTCAAACAAAATAACAAGAAAGGACATGGGCTCAGCACCTGTGGCTCAATCGGCTAAAGCGCCAGCCACATACACCTAAGGTGGCGGGTTCGAATCCCCAGCCCGGGCCCGCCAAATAACAATGATAGCTGCAACCAAAAAATGGCCAGGCGTTGTGGCAGGCGCCTGTGGTCCCAGCTACTTGGGAGGCGGAGAGAGGAGACTCGCTTGAGCCCAGGAGTTGGCGGTTGCTATGAGCTGTGATGCCATGGCACTCTACCCAGGGGGATAGCTTGAGGCTCTGTCTCCAAAAAAAAAAAAAGAAAGGACATGAAAGTTCTGTTTGCCAAGTGTTAAAGGGATAATCTTTATTTTACATGGCTCTAAGAAATAAAAGTCCTAGAGATAAGTGCCAGGGAAATATCTACAGTTCAATATAAGACAATGATGTACTCCTAGCAAATGAATGTGTTAAGCAATCATCAGTTTTCTGTTTGGCTTATATATAAAAACTTTGGCTGTGCAGCTGGTCCAGGTATCTTTTCAAACCTAGGAATAGTATGTGGTAGTCAAAAGGTTGGGCTTAGGGCAGCGCCTGTGGCTCAAAAGAGTAGGGCACCAGCCCCATATGCTGAAGGCGGTGGGTTTAAACCCAGACCGGCCAAAAACTGCAAAAAAAAAAAAAGGTTGGGCAGAAGCAGGTGGTCAGAATTTTTTTTTCTTTTTTTATTAAATGATAGTGTGTACATTAATGCAATCATGGGGTACAGTGTGGTGTTTTCATATACAATTTGAAATATTTTCATCAAACTGGTTAACATAGCCTTCATGTCATTTTCCCGGTTATTGAGGTGGTCAGAATTTTGGAACCTGCACTGACAAGCTGTGTACTTTTACACAGATTACTTGGCTTCAGTTTCACCCATTTGTACAGGATAATAGATTCTGTCAGCCTGACAGTTCCCAAATGACTACATAGAGAATTAGCCTCATCCCCTCATCTGCCATTCCCTGAGTTGGTACTGTTCAGGATTACCTGATGAAGACATAAATTTGTATTATTTTTAAGCCTCCACACATTTGGAGGACAATTTGTTACAGAAATTAGTGCCTTGAAGTGGTACTAATGCTGCTGTAAAAAGAACTACAGAGTTAGGAAGAAAAAAAAAAAAAGAACTATAGAGCACTGGCTTAGCAGTCTGGTGGCAAAGATCCAGGCACTGGAGGTTAAAAGATGGAAATAAAAGGCAGTGGCAAATTATTTAACAAAATGTCTCCTAAGTAACTCAGAAGCAAACTGCCTAATGAAATGAAGGTTCAGGGAAAAACAGCTGAAAATACAGTTATAATTTGGGTACTATTGGCTGCCGTGGGAATGTACTTTAAGCTCAGGCAAGAAACAGTTGATTTGAGGAAAAATAAAAGTGGAGAGAATCTAGTAACTGGAGACCTTATAGTACTGGAAAATCACATTGCTTCTGAATCTCTAAACAGAGTTAACAGAGATTCTGAGCAACAAAAGCCCAATAAAAAGAGAGGAGCTCAGCCCCGTGGCAAAAATTAGGTTAAAATGAAGGTAGCCTTTGAACTAGTCTGAGTCAGATGACCTCTACATAGCTGCCACTGAATCGATTAGGCAAATAATTAGGGCAAAGAAATGAAGAGTTGATAACAACATACAGAAAGAATAAATACTGGCATGAGGGACTGACTTGAAGCAAAGAGACTAGACGCTTACCAGGTATTTTTCTTTCCATGGCTACCAAATGTTGAGGGAAATGGATGCACAAAGAAACCAAACATACAGACTACCAACCCCTGTGAATGTCTTAAATTAAAACAACCTCTGGCACTCAACCTGTGAGCAGGAGACACATTTTGAAGGCTGTACAACTCCTAAGGAGGGCATGCTTCCCAATGCCCATTTAGATGTAGTCTAGGTTAATAATGAAAAAGAACTCTGTGGCCAGAGCCAGGTACTAGGAAGAACAATGGACAAAGATGTTTCTTCCATTCAAGTAACTTCCCATATACAGGTGTTAGGAGTAACTACTGGGATTTCATAATTGCCAAAAACCAGTGACTGCTGTGCTAGTCTACCATTGAGCAATAGGTATGGGTGGGGGCGCAGGAGATACAGGTAACTTTCCTTAGTTCACTAATCAAAAAGATCTAAAGGTTTGTCACATCTAAACCTGACATACTATTATGCATCATGTAGTGATCTTGGATTTGGGATTGGTTGCAGTGATGGAATAGGACTTTGGGATTTCTCCCTAGGAAAGGGACTAAGCATATTACACATGTGGGAAGGAAACAAAGAGCTATTTTGTGACTAGAAGGATGGACTATGGTAAAGTCCATGCATGAGAGTATGGGAAATAACAAGAGCACATTAATACTGGGGACAATGAGTTCTGCCCAAGACAACTGAACTGAAGTGATGTAAGCTACTTCCAAGCTTAGACCTTAAAATCATTCTGATATCCAGCCTTCTCTTCCCTTACTATGATCATAGAAGCCTCATCTTCCAGAAGCACAGCTGTAAGATTGAGGAGGATCACTTGATCCACACTAGTCTGTCAGTAAGAAATGAACCTCTGCTTTGGTGAGCCACTGAAATTTGAAAGTTTCTTAACTACCTATCCTATTCTAAAACATATGTACAAATGAACATTCATCAGTTCCTTAAAAGAGAAGATTCCCAAAGGTGTTAATGGCACAGAAACAGGAAGGAATCATAATGGCAAATACAAGAAATGCTATGGAATCACTAATGTGGTCTTCTGAATAGAGCCCTCCTTTTCCTTTGAACAGTAATGGCAAAATAAATTTTTAAAAAATAAGCATATAAATGGGACACTAAATAAATATAAATTACGTGACTGGTGAAACCAGTAAGATAATTTCCTGTTTTGAGACTACTACATAGGCCCAGACACACACCAATTATATACAATGAAACAGAAAAGTTCCCTTCTATTTCATAAAGCAGGGTTACAACTGGGATAGCCAATTTTGGTGCTTCTCCCTAAAAATTCCCTTGTTGCATTAGATAACAATTATTGTGACTATGTCATTTGATTAAAATAATCAACACTAATTTTTGTCCTTAAAATTATGAATTTAGAGGTATGATAATTATCTGTAACTAGAAATAGATAAGAACATGTTTTTTCTATACTCAACAATAACCTCACAGCCAATAAAAATACCAACTGGTTACTGAGTAATCTTAATACTAAAGGAATTCATTTTAAATTAGTACTATGGCTTACATATTCATAATATAAAATTTATAACAAACACTAATGGATCTTAACTTTATAGACGGAATATAAGATCAAACCTTGAAAATGAGATACAAAACCATAGGAAATGAGAGTTTGGAAATAATAACAGAAACTCAATTGCTGTCACCATGCTTGGGTATATCTGCTTAAGCTCATTCCCTAAGTCCTCTACCCAAAATGAAACAAAACACCAGTGAAAACTGCTAGTACCTCCAACTCACAAAAGTTTTTCAGACAGGTTAAAAATAAATGTGCCTGCTTTCCATTTTCAAGTGTAACTGCTACTACTGCAATTGTACTGTACTATTTCTTCCCTTTTTTAATAAATGAGAATACACAAAACAGGCACATAAACTGACAGCAAAAAGAAAGGAACATTTTAATCGAATAAACACTTGAAGAAAGGGAAAGGACAGAGAAAAATAATGAACAAAAGAAAATTGGAGAAGTTTTAAGACTTACTGGGAATATTTTGCGCTTCGTTTCAACAATGGCATATGGTTTTGTCTGAAATAAAAATAATCCTGTGTTATTATGATGTTAGAGTTTCTTCTGAAAATAAAATAGATCACATTCCAAATTGCAGAAAGAATTTATGTTAGTTTATAAAGTGAAAGCATGCTAACCCAACTCTAATTCCTACTAGCCCCACTAATCTTGTGTTTCTAACACATAGAATAGGCCACATCTACTTGGACATTTCCAAAAACTGCTATGGCCACACCTGCTTTCCCCACCACCAGAAAGCCCTCCTTTCCAAATACCCTATTCATAATTTCCAAGGCTAAAAACTTTACCGTCATAAATGACTCTGAACTTTGGTTTCATCCCCTAATTAACTGCCAATTTCAAGTGTTTCTTTCTTTAAAAGCATCTCTGGCTTCATTTTTCTTCTTTATTCCTGCTATCTCTAACTAGATTCTCAGCTAACATCTAAACAGCAACAATCTACATTCAATGTTTTTCTATATTTTCTTCAATATGCATAGTATCATATTCATCAAGTCACTCCATTTAAAAATGGAAAGCTTCCCATTGACTACCACATATAGTTCAACCTCTTCTCAGTATTACCATGTTTCCCCGAAAATAAGACACTGTCTTATATTGATTTTTTTCTCAAGAAGACACACTAGGGCTTATTTTCAGGAGGTGTCTTTTCTACCGCACCGAAATGCATGGTATGGCTATGCAGATATGCTGCATAGCCATGCCCCATCACTAAGTCTTATTATCAGGATAGGGTTTATATTTAACAAATGCATAGAAATCCTGCTAGGGTTTATTTTTTGGGTAGGTCTTATTTTCAGGGAAACACAGTAGTTACAGACAAACATGTTGATTACTGGTTCCATATCTTTGCTTCTAACTGCAGTAACTTTTTTCTATATTCTTACCCAAATCAGAGCCATTTTACAACTGTACTACAAACCCCTGGAGATAGGAATTTGGTTCCTCTTTCTATAGCATAGAGGAAGAGGATATATACATATGAGGCACTCCATGCTTATTGATTAAGGGACATAATCTGCTTAGTGAAGAGAACAAAGATGTCAGCAACCAGAAAGCTAAAGAGCATCCAGGGCTCTCAAACCTGTTTTCCTTCTGGGCCACACATTAGAAAAACTGTACTGGAGAAGGGGGCAGCCATTTCAGGAGAGATACCAGTGACAAGTGCTTTCCTGGGAAAGCTTCTGTTTAGCCAAGGTTAACAGTTCAAAATGTCTTTTAAGCAGGCTTTGAAGGCAAAAGTCAGCAGAGGCCTCCAGTCTCCATCTCATACAGCTATATCAGCATTGTGATTAGCATCTCATACCCCAGAAGATCACCTGTTGCCCAGACAATATTTAGCAAGATAGATATACTGCTTTGTTTGTGGTTTTGATTTTTTATTTCAACATTTTCCTCCTAGATTTTTCTTTTTATTTTCTTTTTGCAGTTTTTTTTTTTTTTTTTTTTTTTTTTTTTTGCTGGGGCTAGGTTTGAACCTGCCACCTCTGGCATATGGGGCTGGCACCCTACTCCTTGAGCCAAAGGAGCCACCCCCTCCTAGATTTTTCTATCTTTTTTCTTTCTTCATTTTTCTAGTTTAAATATAATTTTCCATTGTTGCCTTCTTTAATAAGAATATTATTTTTGCTAGTGTTTCAGCCCCTGTTATTTGGGTCCCCCCCCCCCAATTTTATCCTGTAAAGTTTTCTCTTTGTTATGGTTGGATTTATAGTATTTTACTCTTTCCTCTCTATTTGGTGGAGGTGGAGTACTGTGTCTGCTCAGGCTGGCAAAGACCTGCTGACCTCAAGAGAACCACTTAACCTAGCACCCTCAGAGGTTGGGGGTTTGTAAGGTATGAGTCTAAGTACCCTACTATACACCTATATTGATCCTGTCTCCCTCTATCTGTGCCCCTCTTCTTGTCAATATTCCCTTTTACTCACTCCCTCTCCTTTCTCTTTTTTTTCCCCCTTCTTGCTCTTCAATCTTCTCATCCTTCTAGTCCTATACCAAAAGGACTCACCAAAACTTTAGGTCAGAGGCATGGTAACTTAAAGAGCAAGATGAAGTGAAAGGAAAATTAGGGCAAGGAAACAGATAAAACACTCATGAGGAAGAATCAGCAGAAAAATCCTGGCAACATGAAAAACCAGTCCAGAGTAACCTTCCCAAGGGACCATGAGGTAGCTACTGCAGAGGATTCTACCTATAAAGAAATGTTAGAAGTGACAGAAGGTGAATTTAAAATATAGGTGATGAAAACAATGAATGAAATTGCTGAGAAAGTGGAAAATAACCAAAAAGAAATGCAAAAACAGAATCAAACAAGAGATGAATGATATAAAGAATATAGAAAGGATACAGCAGAGCTGAAGGAATTGAAGAAGTCAATTAGGGAACTTAAAGATACAATAGAAAGTATCAACAACAGATTAGACCATGCAGAAGAATCTCAGAGGTAGAGGACAAAGCTCTTGAGATAACTCATAGTTAAAGATGCAGGAAAAAAGAGAGAAAGCAGAACGTTCACTGACAGAATTATGGGACTTTATGAAGTGTTCAAACACTTCATACGAGTTATAGGATACGAGTTATAGGTATCCCAGAAGGGGAAGAAGAATGCCCCAAGGGAATGGAAGCTATACTAGAGAATATTATAAATGAAAATTTCCCAAATATCACCAAAGATTCTGACACACTCCTCTCAGAGGGATATCAGACCCCAGGTTACCTCAACTCTAACCTAGCTTCTCTAAGACACATTGTGATGAACATGTCCAAAGTCAAGACAAAAGAAAAGATTCTGCAAGCTGCCAGGAGTAAGTGCCAGTTGACCTACAGGGGCAAATCCATCAGGTAACTGCAGACTTCTCTAATGAAATTTTTCAAGCAAGAAGACAATGGTCATCTACCTTTAATCTACTTAAACAGAATAATTTCCAGTCCAGAATTCTATATCCTGCTAAGCTAAGCTTTAAAAGTGATGGAGAAATCAAATCATTTACTGAAATACAAACATTGAGGAAATTCTCCACCATAAGACCAGCACTACAGGAAATACTTTAACCTATTCTACACACTGAAGATCACAATGGACCAACAGCAAAGTAAGCACCCAGAAAATAAAAGACAGAACCTAGTTTCCACAATGATGCAAAAGACAAAACTAAGCAATGGGCTTTCACAAAATAAGATGAACAGAACGCTACCACACTTATCAGTTATCTCAATATATGTCAACGGCTTGAATTCCCCACTGAAGAGGCACAGACTGGCTGATTATATTAAAAAACACAAGCGATGGGCTCAGCACCCTTAGCTCAGTGATTAGGGCGCCGGCCACATACACTGAAGCTGATGGGCTCGAGCCCAGTCTGGGCCTGCTAAACGACAACTGCACCAAAAATAGCTGGGTGTTGTGGTGGCTGCCTGTAGTAAATAAAAAAATTTTTAAAACAAAAAAATCCACAAACCATCCACTTGTATCTGCAAGATATACACCTAGCTTCAAAAGACAAATTAAAATTCATTTAAGGGTTAGAAAACAATTTTTCAGGCAAACAGAATTCAGAAGAAAAGAGGGGTTGCAATCTTATTTTCAGATACAAATGGATTTAAAGCAACTAAAGTCAAAAAAGACAAAGATGGACACTTCATATTGGTCAAGGGAAAAATACAAGAAGACATTTCAATTTTAAATATTAATGCACCCAACTTAAATGCTCCCAGATTCTTGAAACAGACCTTAATTAGTCTGAGCAATATGATATCCTATAACACCATAATAACAGGGTATGTTAACACTCCTTACTGAGCTGGACAGATCCTCTAAAGAGATCCTCTAAACAAAGATATAAGGGACTTATTGAGACCCTAGAACAACTATGCTAGACAGATACATACAGAACACTCCATCCCAAAGAGAAAGAATATACATTCTTCTCATCAGCACATAGAACATTCCCCAAAATTGATCATGTCCTAGGACACAAAACAAACCTCAACAGAATCAAAAGAATTGACATTTTACTATGTATCTTCTCAGACCACAAGGCACTAAAGGTGGAACTCAACTCAATACAAAGGCAAGGAAATTAAACAACCTTATGCTGAGACACTTGGGTGCAGGAAGAAATAAAAGAGGAAATCCTTTAACATCCTTGAGCACAACAACAAAGAAGACACAAGCTACCAAAACCTGTAGGATATAGCAAAAGCAGTCCTGAGAGGAAAATTTATTGCTTCAAAAGCCTACATCAACAAACTCACCTAAACCCAGCAGAAAAAAAGAAATAGCCAAAATTAAATCAGAGATTAATGAAACTGAAAACAAAAGAATCATTCAGAAAATTAATGAAATAAGGCATTGTTTTTTTAAAAAATAAATAAAATAAACCTTTGGCCAAACTAATTAGAAATAGAAAAGTAAAATCTCTAGTAACCTCAATCAGAAATGATAAAGGGGAAATAACAACAGATGTCACAGAGATACAAGAGATTATCTCTGAATACTACAAGATACTCTATGCCCAGAAATTTGACAATCTCAAGGAAATATCAATATTTGGAATCACATCCTCTCCCTAAACTTAGCCAGGAAGAAATAGATCTCCTGAACAAACCAATTTCAAGCACTGAGATCAAAGAAACAATAAAAAACTCCCAACAACAAAAAAATGTCCTGGACCAGAATTCTATCAAACCTTCAAAGAAGAGCTTGCTCCCATACTGCAGAAATTATTCCAAAAAACTGAGGAAGGAATCTTCCCCAACACATTTTACGAAGCAAACATTACCCTGATACCAAAACCAGGAAAAGACCCAACTAAAAAGGAGAGCTTCAGACCAATTTCACTAATGAATATAGATGCAAAAATTCTCAACAAATTCCTAGCCAATAGACTACAGCTTATCATCAAAAAAGTCACACATCATGATCAAGTAGGCTTCATCCCCAGGGATGCAAGGCTGGTTTAACATATGCAAATCCATAAATGTTATTCACTGTATCAACAAAAGCAAAAACAAAAACCATATGATCCTCTTAAAACATGCAGAAAAAGCATTTGATAAAATCCAGCATCCTTTTCTAATTATTACAACACTGAAGAGTATAGGCATAGGTGGCACATTTCTTAAACTGATCGAAGCTATCTATGACAAACCCCACAGCTAATATTTTACTGGAGTAAAACTGAAAGCTTTTCCACTTAGAACTGGAACCAGACAAGGTTATCCTCTGTCACAATTACTATTAAATATTAAACATACTGCTGGAAGTTCTAGCCAAAATAATTAGGATAGACAAGGAAATAAATGGCATCCCAAAATGAGAGCAGAGGAGGTCAAACTCTCCCTCTTTGTTAACGATATGATCTTATACTTAGAGAACCCCAAAGACTCAACCACAAGACTCCTGGAAGTCATCAAAAAATACAGTAATAGGGTGGCACCTGTGGCTCAAAGGAGTAGGGTGCTGGCTCCATATGGCAGAGGTGGCGGGTTCACACTGAGCCCCCAAAACTGCCAAATAAATAAATACAATAATATCTCAGGATATAAAATCAGTGTCCACAAGTCAGTAGCTTTTGTATACGCCAATAACAGCCAGGATGAGGAGGCTAATTAAGGACACAACTCCCTTCACCATAGCTTCAAAGAAAATTAAATACCTAGGAATACACCTAACAAAAGAGGTGAAGGACCTCTATAAAGAAAATTATGAAACACTAAGAAAAGAAATAGCACAGGATATTAACAAATGAAAGAACATACCATCCTCATGGCTGGGAAGAATCAACATTGTTAAAATGTCTATACTTCCCAAAGCAATCTACATATTCAATGCCATCCCTATTAAAATACCAACATGGTACTTTCAAGACTTGGATAAAATAATTCTTCGTTTTGTATGGAACCAGAAAAAAACTTGTATAGCTAAGACAGTTCTGAGTAATAAAAACAAAGCTGGGGCATCTGCATACCAGATGTAGTACAAAGCCATAGTGGTCAAACTGCATGGTAGTGGCACAAAAATAGAGACACAGACATTTGGAATAGAATAGAAAACCAGGAAATGAAACTAACATCTTACAGCCACCTAATCTTCGATAAAGCAAACAAGAACATACACTGGGGGAAAGACTCCCTATTCAATAAATGGTGCTGGGAGAACTGGATATCCACATGTCAAAGACTGAAACTGGACCCACACCTTGCTCTACTCACAAAAATTGATTCAAGATGGATAAAAGACCTAAATTTAAGGCATGAAATGATGAAAATCCTCAAAGAAAGCACAGGAAAACACTGGAAGATATCAGCCTAGGGAAAGACTTTATGAAGAAGATTTCCATGGCATTTGCAACAACAATAAAAATAAACAAATAGGACTTACTTAAACTGAAAAGCTTCTGTACAGCTAAGGAGACAACAACCAAAGCAAACAGATAAAACAACAATAAAAATAAACAAATGGGACTTAATTAAACTGAAAAGCTTCTGTACAGCTAAGGAGACAACAACCAAAGCAAACAGATAACCTACACAATGGGAAAGGATATTTGCATATTTTGAATCAGAAAAAAGCTTGATAACTAGGATCTAAAGAGAACTCAAATTTAATCCACATGAAAAAAAGTCAACAGTCACATATATCAATAGGCAAGAGAGATGAACAGAACCTTCTCTAAAGAAGACGAATCAATAGGCAAGAGAGATGAACAGAACCTTCTCTAAAGAAGACGAATCCCTAACAAGCATATGTTAGGATCATCCCTAATTATTAGAGAAATGCAAATCAAAACCACTCTGAGATATCTAACCCCAGCAAGAATGGCCCACATCACAAAATCTCAAAACTGCAGATGCAGGTGTGGATATGGAGAGAAAGGAACACTTTTACACTGCTCGTAGGTCTGCAAACTAATACAATCTTTTTGGAAGGAAGTATGGCAAACCCTCAAAGAACTCAAGCTAGACCTCCCATTACTGGGCATCTACCCAGAAGGAAAAAAATCCCTTAACCACAAGGATACTTGCACTAGACTGTTTACCACAGTTCGATTTACAATCGCCAAAATGTGGAAACAGCCTAAATGCCCACCAACCCAGGAATGGATTAACAATCTGTGGTATATGTATACCATGGCATAATATTCAGCCATTAAAAAAATAGAGACTTTACATCCTTTGTATTAACCTGATGGAAGTGGAAAGCATTCTTCTTGGTAAAGCATCGTAAGAATGGAGAAACAAGAATCCTAAGTACTCAATCTTGATATCAGGACAATTAATGACCTAGTACATGGTGGGAGGGGTAGGGGAAGGGGAAAGCCTAGAGGAAGGAGGGTGCAGGGTGGGGGTAAGAAAGAACAGACAGAGGGAAGGAGGGAGGGGGTGGGGGAAAGGAAGAAGAAAGGAGGGAAGGAGTGGGAGGGTCTTGGTGTGTGACACAAGGGGCAGGACACAATTCTAAAAGGGACTTAACCTAACAAAGGCAATCAATGTAACCTTGTTTTCTTGTACCCTAAATGAATCCTCAATTTAAAAAAAAAAATTAAAGAGAATATGTATATGCAAACATATACACACACTAAACCACACTTACATCTATATTTATTTCTATATCTATCAACACATACTAAAAATCATGAGTTCATACCAATATCTCCAATTCCATTCTGCCCTTACTTCCTTTTCAGATAATTCCTTTTTCTACTAGGGAAAATCCTGGGTCTCATTATTATCATATACTTAACAGGCATACTTCATTTTATCAGGCTTCACACATATTGTGATTTTTTACAAAATGAAGGTTTGCAACAACCCTGAGATGAGCAGGTCCATCAACATCATTTTTCTAACAGCACATGCTCACTTTGCGTCTATGTAATGATGTAATTCTTGCAATATTTCAAATGTTTTCATTATTATCTGTTACCATCACCGGTGACCAGTGATCTTTAATGTTACCATTCTAAATTTTCTGGAGCACCATTAACTGTACCCAAGATGGCAAACTTAATCAATAAATGTTCTTACTGTTCCACCAACTAGCTATTCCTCCTCTCTCTCCCTCTTGGGCCTTCCTATTCCCAGAAAGACGATATTAAAATAAGGACAATCAATGACCCTACAATAGCCTCTAAGTGTTCAAGTAAAAAGGAAGAGTCATACATTTCTCTCTTTAAATCAAAAGCTAGAAATGACCCTTAGTATTTTGAAATTAAAAATAAAAGCTAGAAATGATTAAGCTTGGTGAGAAAGGCATGTTGAAACCAAGATTGGCTGAAAGCTAAACCTCTCACATCAAACAGTCAATTGTGGATGCAAAGAAAATGTTCTTGAAGGAAAGCAAAAGTGTTACACCAGTGAACACAAGAATGATAAGAGAACAAAACAGCCTTGTTGCTGATATAAAGTCTGCATAGAAGATCAAATAAGCCTCACCATTCCCTTAAGCCAAAGGCTAATCCATAGCAAGGCCCTAAGTCTCTTTAATTCTGTGAAGGCTGACACAGGTAAGGAAGCCACAGAAGAAAAGGTAGAAGTAAACAGGGGGTGTTGATCTGTTCTGTGTAGTCCAGCTACTTGGAAGACAGAAGCAGAAAGATGTCTCGAACCCAGGAATTTGAGGATATAGTATCCCATTCCACCTGTGAAATAGTCACTGTACTCCAGCCTGGGTAACACAGCGAAACCTCCATCTCTAAAAATAAATATTTTTTTAAATTAAAGGAAAGTTGGACAGAAGAGGATGATTCATGAGATTTAAGAAAAGAAGTCAGGGCTCGACGCCTGTGGCTCAATCGGCGAAGGCGCCAGCCACGTACACCTAAGGTGGCGGGTTCAAATCCCCAGCCCAGGCCCGCCAAACAACAATGACGGCTGCAACCAAAAAATGGCAGGGCGTTGTGTCGGGCGCCTGTGGTCCCAGCTACTTGGGAGGCGGAGAGAGGAGACTCGCCTGAGCCCAGGAGTTGGTGGTTGCTATGAGCTGTGATGCCATGGCACTCTACCCAGGGGGATAGCTTGAGGCTCCGTCTCAAAAAAAAAAAGAAGTCAGTCTCCCTAACATAAAGCATGAATGGATGAGGAGTTGCTTCTTATGCAAGAGCAGAGGAAGTGGTTTAGAGGAAGTGGTTTCTTGAAATTGAATCTACTTCCGGTGAAGAGGCTGTTAAGATGATTGAGATGAGAACAAAGCAAAGACGATTACATGATTTGAAAGGACTGGTTGCAATTTTGAAAGAAGTTCTCCTATGGGTAAAATGCTATCATACAGCATTGCATGCTATAGAGAAATCCTTTGTAAATGGAAGAGTCCATCGATATTGCAAACTTCTTTGTTGTCTTATTTTAAGAAACTGCTACAATCACACCAACCACTACAACAACCACTACCAAGATCAGTCAGCAAACATTAACACTGAAGTAAGACCTTACACAAGCAAAAAGATTACAACTTCCTGAAGGCTCAGATAATCATTAGCATTTTTTAGCAATAAATTATTTTTAAATTAAGGCATGCACAGTATATTTTTCACACATAATGCTATTGCACACTTAATAGACTACAGCTTATTGTAAATGTAATTTTTACATGCATTGGTAAACTAAAAAATTCACGTGACTTACTTTATTACAGGGGTCTGGAACTGAAGCTGCTCTGAGGTATGCCTGTATTTGATCAATCTCTCTATATACAACGCATCTCCTGTCACCACAACCATACCCCAGTATGAATATCATACCCACCTCATTCAGGTTCTAAGTTACCACCTGCATTATTGCCCCACATCACCTTCCCCTAGATATCCTCCTCTCTCTGCTCAGGTTCCAATATCCTGTAACAGGATGCTGCTGCTGCTACTCCTCAAACAAACATGCTCATTCTCCTTCCCTGAAACTCACTCAGACTCTAACACCCCTTACTTGGCATAAGAATGCCTTTCTCACTCTTTCACTTCCCAATATTCCTTGCTGTTCAACCACCATTGCTTCCCCTGCCATATCATACCCCAAAATGCATGCCCTCTTCATCCTGCCTGGGATCCAATGCCTGGGCACCAAACTGTGCTATTCCTAGCCTTTAAAAATGACAACTGGCTCAGTTCAATTAGCCCTTGAAAGATCTTTTAGTGGAAAAGTTCAAGCTTTTAGATATCTTAGATTCTAAAGAAAAGAAGTTGTGAAAAATCAGATAAAATGAGAGAAAGAGAAATGGGATAATGACAAAGATAACCTCTGTCTATTTCAAGCTTTATCTTATACCAAATTTATGTGCTTTAAAAAAGCAGAAATTCTTTTCTCCTTTCCTTCTCAGGACCCCAAGTTTACACTAGTAACGTAAGGTCAGGTACATTCTGACAATCTCTATGAGGCAATGCATTTCAAGTTGTAAACTAATATAATGACGAACTTTTTGAAACACCATTCTTAATTACTTAACCTTTATTAAACCTTTTACCTAAAAGCATTCAAAGTCAATTTACGAGTGGCAAATTATTTCCACAAGTAAAGTAAGGTAAGGCATATCCACATAGAAAATCATTTTGGACAAATTAAAAAGAAATTCTGAAAAGCCCATACTTAAAACATACTTACCGACACATGATACTTCATATAATAATGAACAATCCAGGTAGGTATAAGTACATAGGTAAAAACAAAGACACTTTTTCGGTATACCTTATAAACCTGGGGAAATAAACACAAAATAAATACATATGTATCCCATTATTTATGTTTGTGGCAGGAAAAAAATGCATCAATGACACAACAACCATGATTATTTTACATATCAATGGTACATATATCCTTACAAATTGTAGCAAACCTCATCCACTCAAATTATTTTTGCTAAATGTACGGCCTCTTGGAAGATAGTTACAGAGTTCAGATCAAACCACATTTAAGATGAGCAACATTCTGTAAGAACATAGTATAGCATTTATAGATACCATTAAAAAAAAACTTCTAAAAAAAATACTCTTATAACTTTGTTAAAACATAGCAAAAGTAGCCAGAGTAATCTGGCTAAACCACAGAATTTTTCTGCTAAAGTCATCTCTCTGATTTACCAGATACCCACAATCAACACCACTTGCATCATTCTAGGTATAAGGCAGACAACCTTGAGTCCATCAAGGTTGGACTCTTTTCTATGGGAAAAGAATATTTTACATATTAAGACAGGATATTCCAAACTCACTCGGAGATGCCTCTGACACACTATTTTTTTTTTTTTTGAGACATAGTCTCACTTTATCACCTTTGGAAAGTGCCCTGGCGTCATAGCTCACAGCAACCTCAAACTCTTGGGCTCAAGAGATTCTTTTGCCTCAGCCTCCCAAGTAGCTAGGACTACAGGTGCCCACCAGAACAACTGGCTATTTTTCTTTAGAGAGGAGGTCTCCCTCTGGCTCAAGCTGGTCTCGAACCTGTGAGCTCAGGCAATCCACCCACCTTGGCCTACCAAATGCTAGGATTACAGGGGTGAGCCACTGCGCAGGACCACATGACACACTATTTTAAAAGAGAAATGAACTAATGGAACATTCCTATGGCAGCCAATTTGATTGAAATATATCTATCTACTGGGTGGGGGGCAATAATCAAGACTTTAAGCATTACAACACAGAATTATTCCACAAAAGGCAGAGAAATGTACGTTGCTTCCTACTTAAAGCAATTTTGAAAGTGACATCTTTGAAGTATGGCACCAAGTGATTTTTTCCTTCTCCCCCCACCCCCACAGTCTGTGATTAAGTCAAATAACCATAGTCTAATTAAGGCTTTCCATAGTTTTGAGGCGATTTCATGAAATGCCATGGGATTTATTTGACCCTCTTTACTTGACTGAAAGTTCTTGAGAGACTGAGTAAATTTAGAACCCTGAATCCTCATCCCAAAGAAATATATGCTGAAAAGTATTTAAGTTGAAATGGTATTGCTTAATGTAATGTTAGAAAAACAAAACTCAATGGCCTTCTTAGGGCTTCTGCCAAAATGTCACAACATTGCCTAGGCAAGTCCCATCCTTCCATTTGTACTCAGGTGGGCACAGCTGCTAAAGGGTTAGTTGAGATGCTGCAGATAACTGAGCACTTAGGAATTAAATTGTAGGTGTCTTCCAAAGAATAACGAAACACTCCTTCAGCTAAAATAAAAAATAATTTTTTAAATACGCTAAATGTATTTGCTTGGTAAACAAGGGAATGCTATAGCCCTCAAAAAACAAGTTCAGTAAATCTTCTGTGCTCAAAAGGGCTGGCTTGCAAAAGAGGAAACTTTTTCAATTTAAGTGTGCCTCAGAAGTTTAACTATAGGTTCAAGTGTGCCATGAGATAAGAAAAAAAAGATTGAGAAACAGTGCATTAGAGAATTGAATAATATTCTATCTACTGGTCATTTCTCTGGTCTAACTTTCAAAAGTGAGGTGTTAGACTGGATGTGGTGTCTTATGCCCATAATCTACCATTTTGAGAGGCTGTGGTAGGAGGATTCCTTGAGGCCAGAAGTTCAAGACCAGCCTGTTCAACATAGCAAGACCCTACTGCTGCAAGAGAACAGGAAAATTAGCTGGGTGTGGTGGCACATGCCTTTATATTAAAAAAAATATATATATTACAACACATATGATTATAAAAGAAAAAATTAACTCAAGGTAAGATTAATTTCAGCCAATGATTACCAGTATTTACTTCCTACATCACTGGGTAATGAATGGGATGTCAACTTTCAACCAGTCAAAAACAGATAATAGCAAGGATACAAAAGGTTAGAGGAATGAACTAAAGAGGTAAATTTTACTACCACAAGTATCTTACACCATTTTCTCAGAAAAAAACATGCAATTCTGATGCACCAGATTTTGCTGCACAGAAAGAAATATATACATGTGGATTTCAACATGAACTCCTTCAATTCCTAGTCCTGTGACAAGGAATTGTTGAATTTTTGTAGACCACATTTAAAATGAGAATTAGGAATAGTTTATAGTTCAAAGGAGTAAGAAAATGAAGTAACACATGTAAAATTCTTGGCAAAGCACCAGCACATAGCAAGCACCCAAGTGTTACCTATTAGTATTATTACTAGCCAATGTTGTAAGTAACCCATGGCATTCACCTATATATGGTATGATTTAATTAACATATCTCAAGAAAATTGCAGAGATCCTGCAAATAACGACAGTCCTTGAATGATTTTCTTCAAAGTACAGAAGAAACTGAACTTTTTTTTTTTTTTTCTTGAGACGGAGCCTCAAGCTATCCCCCTGGGTAGAGTGCCATGGCATCACAGCTCACAGCAACCTCCAACTCCTGGGCTCAAGCGAGTCTCCTGCCTCCGCCTCCCAAGTGGCTGGGACCACAGGCGCCCACCACGACGCCCGGCCATTTTT
>CAUYQV010064323.1:0-14723 GCA_963574575.1 Galagoides demidoff
GTTTACTTTTGGGGTGGAGGATTACACTGGTCATTATGGAGGATAGGTCTGAGAATATACTGGAGAGCTGGTTTAGTCATGGCAAAAATCTTCAACATGTGAATGTCATTAAAGTATTTAATTTCTCCATCATAAATGAAACTTATTTTAGCTGGATACAGGATCCTGGGTTGAAAGTTGTTTTGTTTTAGAAGATTAAAAGTTGATGACCACCCTCTTCTAGCCTGAAAGGTTTCATCAGAAAGATCTGCAGTCATTCTAATATTCTTCCCCTTGTAGGTTATGGTTTTATTATGTCTGGTTGCTTTCAGAATTTTCTCTTTCATATTAACTTTGGTGAAGTTAATTATGATGTGCCTGGGGGATGTCTTATTCGTGTTAGTTGTGCTGGTGTTCTGAAACTGTCTGCTATCTGAATTTCAGAATCTCTCGGCATATCTGGAACATTCTCTTTCATAATTTCATAAAGAAGAGCCTCTGTGTTTTGTGAAGCAACTTCATCACCTTCAGAGATTCCTATAAGGTGAATATTAGTTTTCTTTGAATTGCCCCGGAGCTCTCTGATAGAATTATCTGTTTTTGCTCTCCATTTCTCTTCCTCTTTGAGCACTTGGGTACCTTGAAAAGCTTTGTCTTCAATGTCAGAGATCCTTTCTTCTGCCTGCTCCATTCTGTTACTGAGAGATTCTACTGTATTTTTCAGATTTTTGAGGGCTGCAAGATCTTGCCTCAATGTGTCAAAATCTTTGGTCATTTTATCTTTGAAATCTTTGAATTCTTGAGACATCTTTTGAATAATTCCTTGAAATTCTAATTCCCTCCTTTCCTACATTCTGTTGATCTTATTTGCTATCCAGATTCTGAACTTGATTTCTGACATCTCAGCCATCTTTTTATGGAAGGGATCTTTGATTGCATCTGCCCCATCCTTCTTTGGGGGGGTTGATCTACTCTAGTTGTTCTGGTTACTAGAGCTTTTCTGCTGATTCCGCCCCATGAGGAATTTGCACCTTTCGAAGCTGTCCCTAAAACCAATCTGCCAGTGGCTTTTTCTGGTTGTCTAGATAAACAGGGCGTGTCTGCCCAGAAAATCCTTAGAAATATAAGGCTTATTGTTCCCACTGCTGGGGCTGTTGCTCTTTGCCTTGGGGTATCACCACTCTAGTGTGGTTCCCTCTCAACTGACTGTCCTCTCACAGTTATCAGACCCAGCCTGGAATGACGAAGCCCCCCCTGGGAGCAGGGGAGCAACCTGCAGGCAGCCATGCAGAGGATGTGCTGGATGGATGGATCAGTCCTCAGTGTGTGCCACTGGGGAGCCCCCAAGGAGTGGAGACAGCAATAGGCAGGCAGCCGTGTGGGGGACACACTGGCTGAGTGGATCAGTCCTCAGTGTGGCCACCAGGTAGCCCCTGGAGTGCAGGGTGAAACCAGCAGGCAGCCATGGGTGGGATGCGCCAGCCTGCGGGATTCAGTTCTGGGCTTGTGGCAGCAGCGGTGGGTTCCTGGGAAGCGAGGTCTGTGGCCTGGTGCTGAACGTGCTTGCTGGTGGGATCAGTCCCTGCAGAGTACGCGTGTTTCAAGCAGTTCTCCCAGTGCAGGACTGGGAAGGGGGGTTGGTCCTGCAAGGGTGGGGGGACGCTGCTCTTGGGTGTCCTCTCACTATTTCTGCAGGCAAGGGGGGAAGGGTGGACTGGAAACTCAAAATGGCAGTGTGAACGCCAGTTCCACTTTTCTGCCTGGGAGAGGGTGTTCAGGGTCTCAGCAGGGTCCCTCCAGGGGAGTAGACCCCACTGTGAGTAGCTCTCACTTGTGAGCTGAGATAATAGGTCCTCAGTTTATCGGTCACCTGTAGGAGACTCAGAGGAGCAGTTGAAGAGAAAACAAAGGAAAAGCACAACTTTCTTGGGGGAGGGGATGGACACTTTTCCTTTGGGGTGTGTTATGTACCTGTAGATTGCTTTCTACGAGTCCCCACTTACCTCAGCAGCGGTGTCCTGCTGGTATCCTTCTTCTCTCTCGACTGGGCTCCCAATCTTCGACTTTGTTGGGTGTTTTCTGGACTTTATCCTTCCTCTGGACGGGAGCTTCTGTCGGAGGCTGGTACCTGTCGGCCTTCTTGCCCCCTCCCCTGTTTACTTGCTTCTGAACCCCATGTTTTCACCTTGCTGAGGCCTTGCTGCACCTGCCTCTTGCTGCTTCCCTCACGCCACCCCCAATGCACATCGTGACTTGCCAGAGCTCAGGCATCTTCCTATGGGGTGTGGACGTTCTGCTGAGACTTCCTTTTGGTTGGCTGTTTAAATCATTGGCAGTCAAGAATCACCTTCTAATTGCTGGCTGATTTTGTTTTTCTTAAACCTTCTTACCTTTTAAAATTAATTTTTGGAAGATCCTGAGTACGTCCCTTGTTGAGAGGATAGTTACGGTGACAAATTCTTCTAGTCAGTCCTCATTACTTAGCAGCAGAGCAGCAGGTTGGAGAGAGCTGCTTTCTGTTTGGGGTCAGCTAGAATCTGCATTCTTGGGGTCAGGGGCAGCAGCTATGCAGGTTGGAAGAAATGTGTTTTGCTCACAGGCTCCTGGCTCTCATCCGAAGCTGGCATTTACAGGGGCGTGGCTCCCTCTGGGGAGCTGGGTGCGTTTGAGGAGAGTGAGAACCAGGCTTTTGGCTTTGTGCATTTGTCCAGAGGAATCCCCCTCCTTCTGGGGGTCTTCAACCAGTGGGTATCCAGAGACTGGGGCCAGAACAAGGCGGAAGCTGTGTGGATGGGCGTGCTGTGAGGGCACCTCCTGGCACCCAGCAGAAGGAGGCGGGGGCTGTGTGGATGGGTGTGCTGTGAGGGCACCTGCTGGCACCCAGCAGAAGGAGGCAGAAGCTGTGTGGATGGGCGTGCTGTGAGGGCACCCGCTGGCGCCCAGCAGAAGAAGGCGGGAGCTGTGTGGATAGGCGTGCTGTGAGGTGACCTGCTGGTGCCCAGCTGAAGGAGGTGGGAGCTGTGTGGATGGGTGTGCTGTGAGGGCACCCGCTGGCGCCCAGTGCTTTCTGTTCTTTTGTCACATTTAGAACAACACAGAGTCCCTGTGGCATCTATGCTTCTTCCTTCTGGTTATCTGTGAAGACTCAGAACGTGTGTGCCAAGCGTTGTACCAGCGATCTGCATCTTTTCCTTCCTTCTGCGTGTCCTCAGCACTAGTTTTGGTCACAAAGGAGGTGTGCTTTCGCCTGGTGCTAACTAACACCTTGCAGCCGAGCAGTTACAGTTCTGTATGGTTTTTACCAGACCGAGGTGTTCTCTGTGGGTGGCCCCTGGAGTATGCGATGGCCATAGGGTGATGGGAGTGGGAGTGGTGGTAGGGGTGGTGGCCTCAGGCCAGCCCCATGGTTGCTGCCAGACAAAGGGTAGAGGAATGGGGCTGGCCTGGTCACAGTGTGCACTCAACTGAGAACGTCCTCAAATCCTAGGCCCTGCAGGAGGGTTTTGTTTGTTTGTTTGTTTTTAGAGACAGAGTCTCGCTTTATTGCCCTCAGTAGAGTGCTGTGGTGTCACAGCTCACAGCAACCTCCAACTCCTGGGCCTAGGCGATTCTCTGGCCTCAGCCTCCCGAGTAGCTGGGACTACAGTTGTCTGCCCCAATGCTGGGCTATTTTTTTGTTGCAGTTTGGCTGGGGCTGGGTTTGAACCCTCCATCCTCAGTATATGGGGCCGGCACCTTACTCCCTGAGCCACAGGTGCCGCCCTGGGAGTGATTTTTTTTAAAAGGAGCCTGTATTTCCATCCTTGTAGCCAGGTTTGGTGTGTTCTATGAGCCCTTGTCATTGTCCTCCCTCTCCAGACCCCTGTGGGGTGTGTCAAAAGGTAGAGGTGCTGCCCGGGATAGTGGCCACCTGCCTCAGGTGCTTTTAAAATTTAAATTCAAATCAAATTGAGTTAAAAATTCATCTCCAGGGCCCTGGAGAGCACATGTGTCATCACTGGAGGTTCTGCTGGGCTGACCAGGTGCAAGGACACCCACAGGCCGGCCACTTTGGGCTCCGCAGTCTCTTACTCTCTGAGCTGATGAAGAGAGGGAATTTGGGAATTTATTTATTAATTTTTTCTTTTTTTTAGAATTGAGTAGGATGCAGTTTTTTTCCTTGAAGTCACAGGGGTGAGTGTGGTTCCACTAGATGGGCTTCTTGAAGGAAGTCGAGTTTCTGACCTGGCGGGAGAGGAGACCCTGCGGGCTGCTGTGCTCCCACATCCCTGTGCTCATATTCTCTCATCTGTGACACGGGGATAGTCACAAGCACTGAGTGAATCATGTGGGAAAACTGAGAACAGCGGCTTCTCCTCCTCATCACCTCGGCACCGATTAGGACAGGGCCCTGTGCTGGGCGGGCTTCACGGAGAGGTCAGGCTGTGGCTCACCTGTCTTCTACTCTATCTTCCGAAGCTGCAGGCACCCAGGATGGCAGCACCGCCGTGGAGTCCGAGGCCAGCCAGTGGGCGTGCAAGGTGTGCTCTGCCGCCTTCTTGGAGCTGCAGCTGCTGAACGGTGAGGGGCCGGGTGGGTGGGGGGCTCTGTCTGATCACCCTGTCCCCGCCCAACACTGTCTGTATCTATGCCCCCGTCATGTAGTCATAAGAACCAAAGCCTTCTCAGGGTGTAAAGCTTCTGGGCAGAGCCCTGGCAGTGGTGGGCCCCCTCCCCCCAGTGTGTGACTGTCCCCTGCTACGGGGCTGACGGGAGACTGGCAACCCCTGTGGTGTGCTGTGTGCAGCCTCACTCTTGTTGTCTGAACGTGACTGTCCATCCTGTTTCTTCATCTGTACGACACTTTAATCTGCTCAGGTAGACGAACCAATTTAAGGTGCCAGGAGAGAATAGGGCATGTTCCCAGGGACACAGCACCCGAGAGCATCCGTTCCTGTCTCTTGGGGCGCGGGTTTCTCCACATGCCTCTGATGAGCCTGTGTAGTAAAGATGGACTGCAGTCACGTAAAGAGGTGAAGAACAGTTTGTGACTTTCTGTCACGGGCAAAACACGCTCAGAGGCCCTGAGCTCTGAGCACGTCACTGAAGTGGTGCAGGCCTGACTCTGGCCATCATCATCAGGTCAGTGGCTGGAATGTTCTGGAACCTGTAAGAAAGTTCCTCCCCAGTAAGTTTTAGGAACAAGGAGGCTAACGAGAGCATTCCACAGAGAAGTCGGGATTACCCAGCTGACATTGTCCATCTGCTTTGGGACAGGGACAGACTAACTGCAGCTCTCTCACAGTTTCCTAGGACGTCCTACTGATCTTAGGCCCTAACCAACTCACCAACGTGTCATTGTGCCCTCTGCTTGGCAAGAAGGGCTTTGTGTTTGTCACCAAGACAGAAATAGCAAAGTGGCTGCTGGGTTTTCTGGGCGTGCCGTGAAGTACCCGCCCTCCCAGACGGAGATGGGGTCCAGATGCGGGGCCTTCACAGTGCACAAGACCTGGTTATTAAATCCACAAACAGGAAAGGCTATTGTGCTCGTTTGTTTTAAGTTTTACCCTGATGACTAGTTTTGAGTGAACAGAGAAAATTCCTCACTTTGGCAGCCGAATTCTGCTTCTAGCAACCTACACAGGGCCCTGAATTCAAGCTCCTCAGACAATCAGGCTGCGGTTTCCCAACATGAGTTTGGTACTGCATCTTCTCAGTGCTTGAGGCCTGGCACACTTGAGGGCTGGGCAGACCCAGGCAGGAGCCACTGAATCACCTGCTCAAAGCTGTGCAGCCTCAGCATGTGGAGCAGGTCAGCCTCCGTCCCGGAGGGGTCTTGGGCTCTCCCTTCCTTGTTTGAGCTCATCTTGTTTCTGTAGCCCTTCTCTGGGCGTCTCATTGGTAAAGGAGGACAGCGGAGGAGCAGGACCCTTGCACCTGGCCCATGAGGGTGGACAGGCTGTGTATCCCACAGACTTGGGCTCAGTGGCCCCAGGGCCAGAGGACAGAGCAGTCTCAAGGAAGCCTTCTGAAAGTGGCTTATGGGGCTGTCTCAGTGCTGCCGTGTCCCTACTGGCACCCAGCCCTTCCATTCTGTCTCCTTTTATCCAGAGTTGCACGGGGTCTGAAGCTGCTGGTATGAGCTGGGTATGAAGAGTTTGCCTGAGACTTGGTTTTGTAGTTTCCAGATCAAACTTACCCGGTTCGCTGTCTTTGAGGTTGGCTAACTTCCAAACCAAGCCACTGCTTGAATGTGAACTTATTTTACTTATTTATTTTTTAATGGAACTTAGAAGATGCACAACTTCGGCCAAGTGAAGCTTGGCTCAGAGCTTTGTAGTCAGGCATGCTGCACAGAGCGGCAGGCAACTGGGCGGAGTTGTTCTGACCAGCAGGGCGGTCAGACAGAAGATGTGTTGCTCATCCTGTTCCTCTTGAGGGATGTCATTTCCCTCTCATCCTCTCGAGGAGCCCTGCTCACCTCCCAGCAGTCCTCTGAGGGACTTGTGGTTAAACACAGGGCATCATAAAGGTGCATTAACCTCGGTGCCCTCCTGGAATTTCACCAAAAGGGCAGAAGTAAAGAGTGGGGAAGCCTGGAACAGCAGACATGTTTGGAAACTGGAAAGTGTTTGGGAAAATGATAACTACTGTGCAGACCAGAGGAGCAGGAGCCAGCAGTGGGGGGCCAGGTAGCAGGTCGGCTCCTGCTGCAGAGCTTTGGAAAGGTCTGGAAACTGTAGACACCAGATGTCTTGGGAGCAGCCGACAGGGTGGTTGGCTGGAAGAGTGCCTGGGCAGTCGTCAGACCCCTGGGTGCTGTGCTCTGTCATCTGGGGAGCTGAGCAGAGGGACCCTGAGTGGGGCCTCGGGGAAGCCACCATACTAAAATGGGAGTCTCCTCGTATTCCCTCCCAGGACAGTGCAGCAGGTGTATGGTGTGGGAAGGGAACGGTGGGATTTCTCTGGAGAAACAGCCAGTCCAAGAAAATAGCCTGGGGTTTCCCCAAGAACATGACCGCTTACCCTGACCATCCTGTGAGAAGCTGTCCCAGTGGCACCTCAGTTGTGAACCTTATAGACACTGGAAGGAGGTCTAATGTGAGCGAGGCCACCACAGCCAGCAGGGACAAACTGCTTTGGGAGAAAGGGAAACTGACCAACAGAAAATAAGACCGGGTTGCTATTAAAGAATTAGAGAGGACTGGCATGGTGGGTGGCTCATGCCTGTGATCCCAGCACTCTGGGAGGATGGGGCAGAGGATTGCTTGAGTTTAGGAGTTCGAAACCAGCCTGAGCAAGAGTGAGATCCCGTCTCCAAAATTGTCTAGGCATGGTGGCAGCACCTGCAGTTCCAGCTACTTGGGAGATACAGGCAGGAGAATTGCTTGAGTCCATGAGTTTGAGACTGCTGTGAGCTATGACGCCATAGTTCTCTACCCAGGGTGATTGAGGGAGATTCTGTCTCAAACAGAAAAAAACAACTTATGAGAATAGAAAATACCTGGAAATTGAAGCTGTGGCAGCAGAATTAAGTTTGCTGGGTGAGGACTGCATGAGCTGAAGAATCTTCTAGAAAGGTGAACATAAAGAGAGCACTGGAGAGAACGAGCGTTGGTCCAAGAGACCTGACACGTGACTTAGAGAGGAGGAGATTATAATAATCAGTCCAAAAATGCTCCTCCAACATCTGAGGGCATGTTTCCAAACTGAAAGGGCCCTGTGCACAAGCAGCACAGTGTAGGAGCAGCCCACGTGGGGTCACGTCACGTGAAAGGTAAAATCGTATTAGGATTAAAGAAGAAAAACTTTGAGAGAGAAGAAAACCCAAGTTACGTGATGCTGTGAGAATCAGAGTGGCCAAGTCATTGTTCAGACGTGGGAGTAAGCGAGGGGTGTTTTTGGACAGTCACAGGCTCACACACTTGACCTCCTGTATTATTTTTCTTGTGAAATCATTGGAGGACAGGCTTCTGGAAGAACGAGAGCTCTATCAAGATAGTAGGCAGTGGGTCTACACACTGGATTTCTCCTTGCAAACAGACTCACCCTAGGGGTTTACTAGGAGGGGACATGTGGAAGAATTCCCAAGAAGGAGGCTGGGCACAGTGGCTCACACCAGTGATCCCAGCCCGTTAGGTGGCTGAGGCAGGAGGATCACTTTGAGATATGAAGGGCAACATAGTGAGACCCCCATCTCTACAGAAAATAAAAAACTAGCCAAGCATGGTGGTGCACACCTACAGTCCCAGTTACTCAGGAAGCTGAGGCAAGAGGACCCCTTGAGCCCAGGAGGTCGAGGCTGCAGTGAGCTATGATGGTACCGCTCCACTGCAGGCTAGGTGACAGAGTGAGACTTTGTCTCTAAAAAAGAAAAAGGAAAAAGAAAAAATAATTTCCAGGAAGGGCCGAAGAATCAAGTCAGGAGAACCCTGGGATTCCACAGCAGGGTTGAGGGTTGTCCCAGGCAGCCCAGTCAGCGTGGACGTGATTTTTCTGTTTTTCCTTGCCAGACAATTACCAATATTATTAGTCTTTTCAGAGCACAAACTTTTGGTTTTGTTGATTCTTTCCATTGTATATTCATTTTGTATTAATTTCTGCTCTTATTTATTATTTCCTCTTTGTGCTTTTTGTTTATTCTTTTTCTTTAATGTTAAGTTGAATGCTTATCTCATTAATTTTCAGCTATTTTATTTTCTGATATAAACATTAAAGATGAGTTTTCCAAAGAGAAAACGTCGGCCACGTTTTCATGTCTTGACTATACTGACTCCTGCCCTTGTGACTCTCAACTGATTCCACATGGGCATTAAGGAGTACCTGGCTGTTACTCAAGTAAGAGGCGTGTCTGAAGTCACGTGCGCTGTGTTAAATGCTGCTACATTAGTAGGAGCGTCTTCCAGCTAGTCCTCAACATGTGGTCTCCCTTCCCCCATACGTATTTAGTTCTAAATATTTTTCAATCTGCATTATTTTCTGTTTGAACCCGTAGTTATCTGGGATGATGTTTCCTGAGTTCTCTTGCTTGGTCCCCTTTACCTTTTGTCTCATATTTCTAATCTTCCGTCTAAACCCCTCTCTCACTGCTGCCCAAACCTGCACCAGGGCAGGCGTGCGGGTGGCAGTCACTCTGGGTCTTTGTGTCCAAATGTCTTTATTCATATTAGAAACTATTTCACTGGTGATTGAAATGTTGGTGTATTTTTGTTTTCTTTCTGCATTTGGATGATATAATTTTACTCCTTGTGGCCTCCCTTGCTGCTGTTGAGAAGTCCACTGTCAGTTCTTTTGTGTGAATCTGCCTTATTCTAGATGACTTGTGGAATCTCCTGTCTGAAGTTCTGCAGTTAATCACGAGTGGCTGTTTGCTTGTTCTTGTTATGGATCTGGAATCTGAAGATTCGTGTCTTTCATCCATTCTCGATAATCCTCCACCATTTCCTTGCTCGTAGCCTTTTTTCTCCTTCTCGACTCCCTGCACATTTGAGACCTTCTTGCTGTATTACACGCCAGGCCTCTCTGCTGCCCGCTCATGTTTTCCCGGCCCCTTGTCTCTGTTTACATTCTGGATGATCTCTGCAGACCTCTGTTTTAGTCTATCAATTCTCTCTTACCTTGTGTCTATTTTTCTGTTTAATCTTTACGTTGTACTGTTATGTAGTGTGCCTTTTTTCATCTCATAGAAGTTTTATTTGGTTACTTTTCATAACTGCTTATTTTTTACTATGTCCTCACCTTTTTTAATGCCTTTTTGGCCTTTCTTTATTCATTTAAACCTACTTTTTCCCCTTAGCCACTATTTTGAATCCCAGGTTTCTGGGGTTTTATTTCTGTGTGTCTGCTGACACCCTCATTACTGTTTGGAGAGCTTTCTGCAGGAATCTTCCTTCCTCACACCGTGGGCTCCCACTGTGCCCACGTGGCCCTTCCCTGGGCCCGGAATTTATGGGAATTGTGGTACAAGAGCTTTTACTTTGCTTCTGCCAAGGCCCCCAGGGGTTGTGGGTCTAGGTCACAGTTCTTACTAGGATTTTTTTTAGTGCAAATAGTATGCATTCTTATTCTTTACTGAAGTGACTCTGGCTTGAGACTTGGGGCTCAGTATGTCCCCTGTCCCTCTTAAAGTCCTGGGCAGAGAGCAGCTTTGTCAGAGCCTTCCTGGTCCCGGCAGAGGGCCTGAATCCATGTCCCCCAGGCTCTTGTCCCTGGGTGCCCCTATCAGCTCATGCTTTTCTGCTTTAGCTTCAAGTTCCCTCTGCTGTTTGGCACCAAGGGATCTTGTTTTCTTTCTTTTAAACTCAGCAGGGTAATTACAGCTGGGGGTGGGGAGCGTTCTATTTTATCTAGACTTTCTGTGTGTGTTCAGCTGGTTCTGCTGATGTGGCCCTGTCACATTTTGTTGTTTTGCTTTTTAATTTTCTTTTCCTCACTAAACCTGTTTCCTTGAGGGCACTGACCTAGAACAGTGTTGCTAAATTTTGAACAAATGAAGAAATAACAGCCGGGTAATCCTTAATGCCCATGTTGAATTGGTTGAGAGTTACAAGGGTAAGAGTCAGTCCTGGGCCCAGATTCGCACAGCAGTGCCTCCGTAAGTGCTTGGTCACCTTCTCCTCCTCCTCCCTGCCCGCCCTCCGTCAGGGGAGCTTGTCTGTCCCTGGACTTTGTGCCCACCCTGTCTGCCCATTTCCTCTGATTCTTCCAATTATCTGTTTGGGGGGGGGCGATTCTCTGAGGCTTTCTTTGATAAAAATAAAGGAAAGCATTTTTGCTTTCATGCATTGTTTTTAAAGGAAATTTTGTTTATCACGAGTTGAATACTTTTTAATATTCCTCTTCTGAAGATACATTTTAAAGTAATGTACATGGGCATTTCAGAAAAATTAGAAGATAAATAAGCTTAATGAAGAAAATTAAAATTGCCTGAAATCTCACCATCTGGAAGAAACACTTTAGTATTTTGATATCACCTCCCCAGGTGTTTTTTGTTGCAAATATGTGTGTGTGTGTGTGTGTGTGTGTGTGCTTTTATCATTCACAACAGTGTTCCCATGGTAAACCTACCCTGCTCTTATCATGTAAGTTGCTTTTTAAAATAGTAGTTATATTTGTGCAGTAAAAATGCTTTTAGTTTCAAAAACAGAGGAAATAACATTCATTTCCCTATACGAGGGCACACTGTTAACAAGCAAAATTGAAAACAAATGCACAAAAGCGAGGTTGAGGCGGGGCCAGGTGGGGCCCCGAATTAGGTGACCGTCGTGCGTTTGCCTGCCTTTCCTTGTAGAGCATCTCTTGGGTCACTTGGAACAAGCCAAGAGCCTTGCTCCCGGCAGCCAGAGCGAGGGGACGCTAGAGAAAGAGCCGGAGGCATCCCGAGGGGAAGCCCCTGCAGTGCCCGGGAATGAGAATGTTGTGGCCACCAAAGAACAGAAGAAAAAGCCTCGAAGGGGCAGAAAACCCAAAGCATCCAAGTCTGAGCAACCTCTGGTCATCGTTGAGGACAAGGAGCCCGCAGGTAAGGGACAGGCCTGGGCGCAAGTCCTCCTGGGGGCCAGGAGGTTGGGGGAAGACCATCAAGGTTACCTCTGTGCCAGGTGAAAAAACCCAGTGCAGAGAGGTCACAGGGCAGGGGAGGCTCTTAGTGGGCTCTGTTACAGTACAGACGGCATGTGCCATCTTGCACACCACACACGGACAGATGCACACACCTGCACGTCGGTGTAGAGGACGTTGCCATCTCCCCAGTCAGCGTCCTGAGTGTCTTCTGCTATTTCTCGGGAATGGAACTGAGTGTGTTGGCCCCTTGTGTACAGCACATGGTGGCGTGTAGCTGGTCCGTGTGTCAGGTTACCGGTGGCTCCTCCTCCGTCCCCAAGCAGGGATCGTCTGCCTGCGGGAGCTCCCAGGCTCGCTCACCTCTTACCCATGGATGGGTACTTGTTCCCAGGTCCTGGCTACAGTTTGTTCCTCAGTTGTACAGTGTCTTCAGTTGAGTTTGAAGGGATGTTGGACCCACTTCCTAGGGTGTGGAGTCCCTGCTGTCCTCACGAGGCCCCATCCATGCCCCCTGGCACCGTGGGAATGCCTGTCAGCAGATGTGAGGCTCAGCTCCTTCTCACCTTCTCAATTGGCACTCGGCATCTCTTCCTTTTGCTGTCTGCAGTATCCCAGGATTTCTCTGTTGAGAGTGAGAAGAAATCATATTCTTTCTGAGAATTAACAGAGATTTCAGAAGAGCAGCTTCACCTAGTGGTCTAATCTTCCTCTTTGACTGTGGGTCTTCAGCCAGATCCCAGTCTGTGTGCTGTTGGGGACTGAGGAGAAGGAGGCTCTGAACTCCCCTGGGCAGCTTCCCTGCCTCTCCTAACAGGCAGAGAAGAAGGGAGGGCGGGAGTTTGCGGTGCGGTTACTTTGCTGATTGTCACTGGCTTTTGGAAGACAGTGAGTGGTGGAGGGTGGAAGCCAGTGGCTGAATTTCCGTGTGCAATCTCCCAGCATTTCACTGGTCTCAGGTTTCTGGCCTGGGTCTCTGTTGTGATTATTTGACATTTGACTCTTGTACAAAATAGTTATCTAAAAGTGCTATACTTAAGATACCTTACCAAATTATGAAAATTAGTATTTCTAAATCTCTGTCAAACTAATTTTTAATATGCTAGAAGATTCTGTTATATGTGTAAAATATTTCTGGCTGGTACAAAGGATTGAAGTGGTGTTATGATGTGGTTTTACAGAAGAATCACCAATTATAACTTTAGTTTGGGATGAGGAAAGTATTTCCCTTCTCTGTACATACTAGTAAATATTTAGATCCCAAAATGTTGCCAGGTGTTTTTTTCCTTTGTAAACATTAACGGTCTCGTCTGCCACTGTGGCCTGGCTGTGGTCTCACGGCAGTGTGTCTCTGGGGTTTGGCTGTGTGTTGCCTTCTCTGCTGGTGACTTGGCTTGTCACGTCCCCCTTACACAGAACAAGTGGCAGAGATCATCACCGAGGTCCCCCCGGACGAGCCTGTGAGTGCAGCACCAGACGAGCGGATAATGGAGCTAGTTCTGGGGAAACTGGCCACAGGCACTGGGGATGCCAACCCTGTGCCCAAGTAAGTCCCACCCCAGCACCTCGTGGGCAGGCAGTGTGGGTGGCTGCTAAGGCATCCCGGAGGGAAGGGCCTCCCCAGCAGGACAGCCCGAGGAGAGGAAGCAGCAGGAATGCTCTGGAGCCCACGAGTGTAATAGTTCGTCCACAGTGAGCAGTTTTTAGAAAATGTTTTTATTTTTATTTTATTTTATTTTTTTTGAGACAGAGCCTCAAGCTATTCCCCTGGGTAGAGTGCCATGGCATCACAGCTCATAGCAACCTCCAACTCCTAGGCTCAAGCAAGTCTCCTGCCTCCGCTCCCAAGTAGCTGGGACCACAGTCGCCCGTCACAACGCCCGGCCATTTTTTGGTTGCAGCCATCATTGTTGTTTGGCGGGCCCGGGCTGGGGATTCGAACCCACCACCTTAGGTGTACGTGGCTGGTGCCTTAGCCGATTGAGCCACAGGCGCCAAGCCAGAAAATGTTTTTATATGTAACATAAGATTTACCATCTTAACCACGTGTCTCGAGGCATTAAGTGCATTCACACTGTTGTGCAGCCATCAGCACACCATCCATCTCCAGAACTTTCTCCTTTCCCCAGACCAAAGCACTATCCCCTCTGGGCCCTGGCACCCCCACTCTGCTGAATCTCACCTGTAGGAGAGGACCACATAGGACCCGCCCTTCTGCAGTGTCAAGTCCTCAGGGTTCATGCGTGTCACTGATGACACTTGGGTCATTCCCACCTTTTGACTGTTCTGGGTAATGCTGCTGATCTTGTATTTGAATTTCCCTAAATTGGATACCTCACCCTGTGTTTCTCTTTCTGTCTCTTTTTGTGAACAAGAAAAATATGTGTGTTTTAATTATTATTCTTGCATAAATTTTTACCCTGATGCTGAATACACTGGTGGTCTCCCCCGTTTTGGTGCATCTGAGAGTTGTCAGAACATGCCCAGGAACCTGGAAATACCAGAAACTAAGACTGAAGTAATGTCAGGAATGGCATTACCTATCCGTTTATTAACACTCTGTCACTGCTCAGAGGATTTCAGGGGGCCTGCTGTCAAAAACGCATCTAATAGTGCAGAGAACTTTGTAAAAAATCAGGTTTAGGTAAAACATAAAACAGAAGAGCATCCAGCCCAGTGAGAGAGTAGAGCACAGCTGTGGTGTTCTGGCTGAGTTTACCTCTGTACTTACTGGTGGCCAGAGTTGAAACCAGTGAGCTGTGCGGCTGTCACAGAACAAGGCTGGTGCCGTCACCTCTTCCAGGTATCTTTTCCCTCTGGATGCCCAGAAGCTGGGGTTGCACAGTCCGACTCTCCTGCCCAGAGGTCTGGGTTCAGCTAGGAAGTTCTGGAAGGAGGCTGCTTGCAAAGGATTGTAGCCTGGACGGGTCTTCCCCAGTGAGCTAGTTTCCCACCTGTCTTTCACCAATTCACTCATCTCAGGTTCGCCCATCACCAGAATAACACCATCACCCTCAAGAGGAGCCTGATCCTGTCCAGCAGACACAGCATCCGGCGGAAGCTCATCAAGCAGCTGGGGGAGCACAAGCGGGTTTACCAGTGCAGCATCTGCAGCAAGGTCTTCCAGAACAGCAGCAACCTGAGCCGGCACGTGCGCTCCCATGGTGTGTGGGGGTGTGGGGGGCCGGGCAGGGGCGCGTGGGCTC
>CAUYQV010064325.1:0-12302 GCA_963574575.1 Galagoides demidoff
TACACCTAAGGTGGCGGGTTTGAATCCCCAGCCCAGGCCTGCCAAACAACAATGATGGCTGCAACCAAAAAATGGCCGGGCATTGTGGTGGGTGCCTGTGGTCCCAGCTACTTGGGAGGCGGAGGCAGGAGACTCGCTTGAGCCCAGGAGTTGGAGATTGCTATGAGCTGTGATGCCATGGCACTCTACCCAGGGAGATAGCTTGAGGCTCCGTCTCAAAAAAAATAAAAATAAAAAATAAATAAATATAAAAACTCATGAAAAACTGATGAACTACAAAGTGTGTTTGAACATATTGAAAACATCAGATATGGTGGAGGGTTTAGGATGAATTTGTGATATATATTTAAAAACCTAAGCAAATAAAGAGAACGCTGTTAACACTACAAAAAACTAACAAGTTCTACTGAGCTCTACAGAAAAGGGAATCTAAGCAATATACTCTTGAGTTCAGCTGAAAAAAAATTACATGCTATCACTTAATTGGGACAACAGTGCACCAAAGTATGTTTGCATTTGTGTACTTGTGTCTGTCATTGAGAATAATTAAGAAAGATAAATTATCATCGTATCTAAAAAAAATGATAGTATAGAGACCAAAAGATACAGAAATATTAGGATAAGCATTTTTTAGGAAAAAATCATCAATATTGAGATATGTAGCCAAAAAATAGCCTGTTACCCTAGGAAGCAATTCCCTCAGGAGAGTGAGAGTTAGTATTTAAGTTATGTTCAAGTATTACTTTAGCAATAGTAAAAATTAAATAAAAGTTGTACCCTAAGTAATTACTTAGTGGAGGCTGTGGATAGTTAATGTGTACTTGTGGTTTGGGATTAAATTTCCAGTAATAGCATCATACACGGAAATTTAAAGCAGTATATCTCCAACTACTTTGAAGGATGGGAAGATAAAATAATCTTAGAAATTATTAGAAGCCTCAGATGGCTCTGAGGATGACAAAGGCATGGTGACCACCCTTCAGTAACTAATCATTGGAATGTACAGCCTTTTTCTGATGGAATAATGCAACTCAAAGTTGTAAAAAGTCTCAGGAACAACCTGGCCCAGGCCCCTCTTCTCCTGATGAAGAAACTTGCCCAGCCAGTGAATAACAGCACTGATCCTAGAACTAGTTATGCTGTAGCTTGTTCCAGTGATCTTTTGAAACACCACACTGTGATTATTGAGATGCCTTCAGTTTTTGGAAGAGACTCTCTTTAGTATTCAAATGTAAATGTCCAACATGAAAGTAGAATATGGTTTTATAAGGAGAAAGTACGCTGAGAAATTGTTAGTTGGAATGTACTTTGAGAAACTTTAATAGATTTTTTTCCAAATCTGTAGAACTCTGTTGGCTCTCAGATGCATAAAAGAGATCCTTCAGTAATTGAAATGGTGATATATTCACTAGCTGGGTTCTGTTCCAGAGGATTTCTGCCTAATGTAATCATCATATTTCTGGTTAGAATAGTCACAAGTGACAGACAACTATTTTGCCTAGAAAGTATTTAAAAATGAGGGGAAGTTCTGTACCTTAGCTGACCTTCCATCATCCCACAAGGACCTCTCTGTTACTTTGGGAACAGTCTCAATCAGCAGTTGGATAGGAACAGGGTGTCAATGAAGGATTCCATCTTAGACATGACCTAGCAGACTGCTGACTGCAATCCTCGGTGAAGTAGGGAAGGCATTACATGTGGGAACGAAAACATATCCGTTCTAGGAGATAGAGTCTGAAGCTGATAAAAGGAGACAATCTGCTAAGCTAATCTGATTGACTGATGTACTATGAATTTTCATTATCTGGGAGGAACCTATAGGCCTGCTACACAATCACAGAAAGTATAGATTATCTATACTACTCGTTTGACATGTAAACCAACCTGTATCGTCAGTTATCTTTTTTACTTAGCTGATTTGTAGTGTCCTTGTGGGCAGAGACTTTGAGCCCAAACTCTCTGTCTTTTGCATATTACCATTTGACTAGCGGACACTCAGTAAATATCTGTTGACATTGAGTTAAAATTTGACTGTATGCCATTTTCTCTCAAAATGTTTGGTGCAGTGCATTCAATGGAAGCCTGTTTTCTCTCTTGGTTTCAGTTCTGTTCACTGCTTTTGAGCCATTGTGATTGACTGCACCTCTCATTAGCTAATTGTAGAGTTAGAAAACACTCAGCTATACAGCTGGGAACAGAGGACGATCCTTTCTAAAATTCCTGCCTTAAGAGTGGTAGCTTTCTGGCTTGGCACCTGTGGCTCAATAGGCTAAGGCGCCAGCCACGTACACCTAAGGTGGCGGGTTCGAATCCCCAGCCTGAGCCTGCCAAAACAACAATGATGGCTGCAACCAAAAAAAAATGGCCGGGCATTGTGGTGGGCGCCTGTGGCCCCAGCTACTTGGGAGGCGGAGGCAAGAGACTCGCCTGAGCCCAGGAGTTGGAGGTTGCTCTGAGCTGTGATGCCATGGCACTCTACCCAGGGGGATGGCTTGAGGCTCCATCTCAAAAAAAAAAAAGAGTGGTAGCTTTCTAAATAACAATTAGCGAGAGAACAAACGTTCATGTGGTTCTTACACTTAAGGAGAGAACTTATTCACGGTTATGCTGTCACGAGAAGTCTCCCAAACTATCACTAGTGAAATGTGGCCTTCTGAAAGTCTCAGTTCTGAAACCTGTGCTATCCTTTGTATTATAAATTTTATTGATTCTGCACTTTGGCTTACTGGAACCTGGCTTCACTTCTACAGATGAATAACACGAAAAACTGGGTTAGAAAAATCGCCATCAGAATGTTATGTCACACTTTAAAAAGACACATTGCTTTCAGAGGAGTTTTCAGGGAAAGTTTTAGGAAAAAACTTTCAGGAAAATGTCCAGTACTTGAAATGTGAAGGAATAAATTTGAATACTAGCTCTCCTGTGATTTCTAGATATTTGACCTCGGACAAGTTTTACAGCCTGTCATATTCTAATTTTCAAAATATTAATGGTATACAGGATGGTGATGAATGACCCCTAAAGTTATGGAGGTTAAATAAGAGGTAAATATGAAAGCACATAGTAGGTCCACAAGAGATGTTAGTCACATTATTCTTTCATCCGGAGATCAACTCTTGATCGGCTGGTTAAAACTGGCCATTCACTGTTCTATGTTCTTCAGAAATATCAGTGAAGAAAACAGAGAGTTTCCTAGTTTGATAAAGGTTTTTTCAGTTTAGTGGTGAGTAGGGAACAGAATTTGAATCCCAAGTCTAAACAATGATAATAGTTAATATCCCCTTACAAACAAGTCAGATGGTCTTTATAGAACACTCATGAAGAAGATGGAGCCTTATGGCATGCTTCCCCCAACCTACAGATGAGCAAGTGCATTTATAAAGATTAATTGGCTTTCCCAAAGTCAGATATTTTATGACAAACCAGAAGGAAAGAACTCAAAGTGCTTGATTCCAAATCCAGGGTTTTCCCTCTCTCTCTTGCTGCCAGCAAGCCTTTAAAAATGTGTTATATATTGAAACTATACTTAGTAATTAGACATGTAACTAACTTCTTGACCAGAGGAGGAAAGCAAAGAGGTAAAATGGTTATTCTGCGCTTTAATACAAATCCCCATACGGGAAGATCACATTTATTCTGGTTCTTCCTCTGTTTAAAGTTGTTCTTCCCTCCCCTTAACCTTCAGAATCACATCTGAAATCTTTAGTGTACAGTCAAGGTTGATTAGAGACCAGACTCCTGACTTGCTTGTCTTCTAACCTCTTCCTTGCAGCCCTTGCAGACAACGTCTGGCTGTGCTATGCAGTCTATCAAGGTGATAGGCTCAATGTGTCACCTGTTCTCTGTGCCCTCCATACAATCTCACCAATATTTACAGTAAGATTGGCAGACATGCATTATTGCCTTTATTTTGTAGATGAACTACACAGCTAGAGAATGGGAGGTCCAGGATTGGGCAAGTCTGCCTCAACAGACTGCGCTTTTCATCATTTTGCATTGTTTGAACTTGAACACACTAAGTTCTCACTGCTTCCTGCCTGTTTTCCTTGACCTTTGGCTTAGAACGCCCTTCCTCTCTTTTGTTATCCTTTAAGACTCAGTTCCTTTGCAGAGCTATCTTGAAGCCCCCTGCAGACTCCACCTCCTGGCTTACATGATACTCTTTTTCTTTCTTAGCACCTTGTACTTTAATGGGGCTTAATAGCCACATGGTACTGAATTGTAATTCCTGGTTTATTTGCCTCTCACCAAGTAAACTGCGAGACCTTTGAAGAAAGGTCACACCTCTCTCACCTGTGCACACCGGACACCTACCACACAGCAAACACCGTTACTTTTTTGTTGAGCTGAATCAGGTCACTAGTTGGGTATTAGCAAAATTAAAATTTGGCATAGTGCCCAGAAAAAAATATGACTAGGACCTCTGTGTAGATTCTTGGAAACTAGGACTGTTAAAATAAAACCAAATCATGCTTTTTTTATTTTTTTTTTTATATTTTTGAGACAGAGTTTTACTCTGTCACCTGGTATAGAGTGCAGTGGCCTCATCATAGCTCACTTCAATCTCAAATTCAAGCAATCCTCCTGCCTTAGCCTGCCGAGTCACTGGGACTACAGTCATGCACCACCATACCTGGCTGATTTTTCCCACTTTTTGTACAGATGAGGAGTCTTGCTTTTCCTGAGGTAGGGGTCAAACTCCTGGCCTCCAGAAATCCTCCCACCTCAGCCTTTTATAATGCTAGGATTAAAGGTGCAAGCTATTACACCAGGCCTGAGTCACATTCTCCCTCTGCCCCAGGACTTTATACTGAGGTCTTCAGTATGACTATTAGTAGCAGAAATGGTTGAAACATTGAAGGAAGTTTTATTCTGTGCAGAAATGTGAAAAAAAATATCTTGCACAGTTCTTGATTATTTATTTCCTTTCAGCTCAGTCAGAGAAAGCAACCACGTCCTGCTTCATCGTGTGGCTTCCTTCCCGGGATTTATTTACGAGTCTCATTCTTGGGCAAGATCTCAAAGCTAGTGCTGAGTATACTACCTTTGCTACAGTCACCTTCGGATAAACCAGAGAGAGCTCAATGCTACAGGGGAGATCTATTGCCACCATAACTCCTGGCTCATCCTGCAGCTTTCTTTCTGCCTCTGGCAGAAAAACAGAAATTATGAAACTTTGTACCCTGCACCCCAGCCACAGGAGATCCATGAATCTTCAGCTCCCTTCAGAAAACATGGCGCTTTGATTACCACGGCCCACTAGACAAATTACTACCAGTGACCCCATTATTTCTGATTAGTGAGGGTGAACCTTACCTACTTGAGTGTAAATAAATGCCAACAGGGTTCTTGAGTTTCTCCATCCCTGTAAAGCCACAGCTCCCAACAGCACATGCACCGTGAGGAGCGTCATATCATGAATTGAATCTTTATCGTGTGATTGGATACATTTCCTAAGCTAATTTTAATTGCTTCAAGAAACTGCTTAACATTGTAGATCAATCCTCAGGTCCGCGATGACATTTCCTTCGCAAAATTAAATATTAATACCCTGATCATTTGCTTAAGACATTAATAGTTTTCATTGATCAGCACATCCTGTTTATCTAAAATGGCCTAATCACCATGCATGTCAGAAGTGTATCTGAACATATCCAATTAGAGATGCTGCCTGCTTTCAGCCACATCAGCAGATCAGAAGTTAAGAGCCCCTTTTGTCTTCACAACGTATTAAGTCTGGCTTTATCAGAAATCAGGCTATTTAAGGGCACAAAAGAAAGGTGAGCTCTCTAATGATAGGGTTCTTCACTGTCTGTTAGCTTCCTGGTAAACATCAAGGCTTTACAGTGACCATGTGGTTGAAATTAACATTAAAAGCCCTTGATTAACCAACCAGCTTGTGTTGGTTCCTGTTTTCATGTAAGCCTGTGTTTGCTCAGGTGTTTTTTCTTATAAGGGGAAATGAGATGAGGTGATCCAGGTTATTACCAGCTTAAAAATGTCGGGGCTCCCACACTTTACACATGTATCTAAGCATTGTGTGCTATGCCACGATAAATACATACAATTTGCATTTGTCAATTTAAAAATAATATACATTTAAGATATGTTAAATATAGAGAATAAACAGTATACTGAGACTACAATAGTAATTTCTGGCAATGCATGGTGCTGTGAAGATTTCAGGGAGGTTTCCCTTAAAATAACCTTCAGAGGGGGGCAGACTGGGGCAGCCTTCCCAGAACTACCAACAACTGTTACTGCCAAAGCTGTATAGAGAACGCAAGTCTCCAGGTTCCCTAGATTTCTCACTTAAGTGATGAGCTGTTAAGCAGACAGCATCCTGCTCATCTTTCAAACCCCAGGGTGGGCTTATCTCCTTTATGAAGACTCCAAGGCAAAATGTTTCCTCCTTTCTTGGACACAGGATTATTATATGGGAGTTGTATGCAAGTGTGGGTGACTGTCTCCACTGGAGTAGGCGATTTGAGAGGACAGAGATGGTATCTTTTTCATTTCGGCAGGTCCAATGCCTCTGGCAAGCAGCAGGTGCTTCACTGATGCAGCGTGTATGTCTGGCGTAGGGATGGGTGGGAGAGAGGGCGCACAGTGGGCAAACCTTTGGCACCACAGGCCACTGGGCTTCATTTAGGTCAGGTGGTAGTACGAAAAGGTTTAAAATTTACTTCTGACATTCAAAACTTGTGAGATTTTCAAAATACAATATTTTTAACTTTTCTTGAAAAAGTTGTAGCTGCTCTTGCAAACTTGGGCCTGTGTCCCCCAGGTGACCCATGTGCTCCAGTTGCAGAGAGCCTGGCCCTGTCACCCAGGACACGGTGCCTCCCTTCTCTAGAGTGCCAGTGTCTGCCCACTGGTTTCACTCATTGGGTTACTTGTTTTGTAGCCTTTGATACACGGAACAAAAGTCCCGTCTTTATCACAGAATTCTACTCCTTTACGTTTCCTGACTAACAGAAGTATTGCTGTTTTTAATCATGCTCTGGATTTATCCAAATGAACCTAGTGGGTACCTACTAATAGTTGGCAGGATGTCTCGAAGGAGGCATAGGGGATACATATTTCTATTCCATGTTAGAGTTGAAACATGGCACATAGGGGACAGAATGTTTGCCTTAATAGAATAGTCACAATTTTCTGGCACATAACTTCTAAAACTTGGGAATTTCTACTTAGGACCCCCAATCTAACCCTCCCTATCTTGTTCTGTGGCATTTCTTCTGCATTTGCTTTTTTGGGTGTATTACTAATTAGAAAGTAAATTAAAACCAGGGCTGGACACTAAGCGACTAGGAGGAAATTAGCAAAGCGCAATTTATCCCCCTGCCTTCAGGGTGCTTCACGCCGCATCTGAAGTTGCTCTTGTCTTCACTCAGAGGCTACAGCGACACACCAGCTCTAGTCTTTCTCCAAGTATTACTTGGATGAAAATAATAGGAGGCTTATTTTGCTTTATATCCATTATTTAACATGCTTCTCTCTCCTCCTCCAACAGTACTTTCTCACAAGTGAATTTTATTTATATTCCAGCCAAGATAAATTTCCAGAGACCACAAGGAGGACTATTCCCACATCTCATTGTAATGTCTCTTCTTTCCTGCAGATTAAAGGTTGTACAAAACTTAAAAGAAGCAGCAACCCTATTCACTTGTTATTGGACTTGAAACTCCTTTGACCTCGGAAACTGAAGATGAGGTTGCCATGGGAACTGCTGGTCCTGCAGTCCTTCATGTTGTGCCTTGCAGGTAGAGTGTCATTTTAAAACTTTCTGATTTAAAAATGCCACTGTATTGCACACTAATTCAAAAGTGGGCCTTCATTTTGGAAGGCGGTGATGAAATCGTAAGAGCGCACACCGCCATGCCTACTATTTGTTGACACCGTCCTGATGGTCTTTTAAGGCGCTTTTCATGGTGTTGTATCCAGAGAGAGACGTTGATGTTTTACCTGTCCATCTTGTCCTTTTAGAGTCGTTCAAACCATTATTCAGTTTGAAAGTTGTTATTTTTGCTCATCCCAGTGTTCAATTGCTCTGAGATGTTGAGCAGTAATCGGATAACATAGAGTATTGCCTGCTTTGATGTCAGTGGACGGAAGTTTATCTGGGTAACTTTTTCACTGTCTTTATTGATACGGCTCCATCTTTTGATACTGACTCTCTTTTTTGTTCCACTGCACCTGTAGTTTAGCAGGAGCTAGGAAGCAAAAGGCAGGAAGTTTTTATCATATACTCATGGTCAGCTACTAGAAAAGGGATTTTATAAGTTCAGACATCCTATTTATTGCTTTCTCAGTTTTCTGGAAGAGGCGAGCCTAGCAGTTGACATACATAATTCAAGTATTGACGTGTAGTTAAGTCCGGTGTCCACTGGGAACTGGTTTCAAGGTTGGGATGGTGTGCATCTTTCTAGATCTTTTTTTAAATGAGTCTCGTTGACCTATTTTGTTATTCAGAGTGTCAAGTCCAAGTGGGGCACCTGAATCTATTTGCATTTTTACAACATGAAACAAAAATGACTTTTGCATCACCATTACTTTGATTTATGCATTCACTCACATAATCTCACTGAGTACCTTGTAATGAGCCAGCCCTGTGCTGGGATCTGGGAGTGTATTTCTGAGCAAGACAGACGTGCCACTGCTCTCCTAGAGCTTTATTAGCTGAGTTCTATAGCTACCAAAAAACGTGTCATAGCAGATTGCTAGCAATTGTTACCAAGTCACAGGGAGTGATGGTAATATTAACAGAGGGATCACTTACTCCGTGTCAGCCTCTGTGCTAAGCATTTGGTGTTCTCGACCCCATCTCATTTCCCCATGACCCCTGGGACCTATTTATTGTTTATTTTTACTCTAATCTTATATTAGTGACATATTAAAGAAGTTAAGGAAGTCACCCACTTCACAAAGCTAATAAATGGTTAAGCTAAGATTCAAACTGGGGCAGCCTGTTGTCTCGACCATCATACCATTCAGTCATTCTGCAGCCTTGTTCATTTGGCCAGTGGACATTTGGTTTCGAAATTATTCTGCCTTTCATGCTTCCTATATTTCTCTAAATGTAAATTATCATTTATTTATTTTTGAAACAAGTCTCACTACGTCGTCTTCGGTAGAGTGCTGTGGCATCACAGCTAACTGCAACCTCAAATTCATGGGCTTAAGAGATTCTCTTGCCTCAGCCTCGCAAGTTGCTGGGACTACAGGCGCCCCCCACAATGCCTGACTATTTTTTGGTTGCAGGTGTCACTGTTGTTTGGCAGGCCTGGGCGGGGTTCAGACCTACCAGCTTTGGTGTATGTGGCTGGCACCCTAGCCGCTGAGCTACAGGTACCGAGCCATAAACTCTTATTTATTTATTAATCTTTTAAGACTCTACCCATATATTCCAAACTTCTTGCATTGGTTCAGTTCACAACCTCCTCACTATATCAGAGTTGGGAACATTTTGGCATCTCTTTTAGAGACCTTATTTATTTCCCTCATCTGGTCAGAACCTAAATCTTCCTTCCAGCAATATGCCCCTGGCTCTAATGCCCCGATTGTTTTTTCTATGGCATCTTGAGCCTCCTAAAGAATTCATCTGAGCCACTCCAGCTTTAACTCCTTATAAGAACTCTGGTATAAACATGGTCTTTATACCACAATGCAGCGAATTGATTTCTTGTGTTTGGCTATGCAATGTGCTTACATAACCCAGTGTGCTAAGTAGATATCAAGAAATTAAAGGGTTGAAAATCAAGGAAGCCATTAATCTTTTCAATTATATTTTTAAAAAGTTGGAACTCTCACCTACGGTGTGTACCTGTGTCTTTTTTTATCGGCTTAGCTTTTTGTAGGGAATCAGTATATTGATTGCTTTGAGAGAATTTTTTTTGTAAACTGTTCTACATGGCGTTAATATTCCCTTACCATATGCCTCCTTCAGTGTAGGTAAAGTCAAGCTTTAATTAATGTTTTTGTTTTTCTGCTATTTGTCTTGATTTCATTAATTTACATAGCACTCAACACTCTGAATTTTGATTTTTTAACTGCTCATTTTTCTCCCTTTTCTGTATCATCCATAACTTTACTTCTTTATAGTCTTAGATTTCTCAGTGAGTTTTTGGCGAGGAAAGTATTTGTGATTACCGCGTTTACCACAGTCTGTGACTCTCACAGATGTCTTATCCTGATTTTTTTTCCAAATACAACAGAGGATGCAAACATATAAGCAGGTTAAGCCTGCAAGGGATGCATCTTATAAAGTCTGATAATTATTTTAGGGCATCGATTAGTACTTTATGATATGCTGGGGATCTTCTCCCTTTTTGCTATATGCTAGACTCAATCTCTGGCAATAATTTAAAAAAAACAACAAAAACCAAAAAACAACTACTGATGCTAGTAGTCTAGAAATTCTGTCATGACAAAGATCAGTTTTTTTATTCTCTTTCTTAACCAATTTAAACCCAGGATCACCAAACCATACTACTTAAAAGATCAAAGAAGCTAGCAGATGAGTAAAACATTTTTAAAGAAGTAAACGGGTACAATATAGTGGGGAGGCTGTCTATTAGGTGTTTTGTTCAACTTCAGATTGAAGGGAGGGGGCGTCTGATTAAGTTTACATTGCTTGCGTTTGTAGAGTAGAAGTCTGAGATGTAGCTGTGTCCTTCAACCCAGGAAATGTGCCACTTGTCTGCACATTGTACCAGCTAGGTGGGACCTCGTGTGATCCTGTGGTTGTTAATCTACTTGTTTCAGCTTAGTACTAAGTACATGTGATGCTCCTTTTTCTATTCTTGTGATACTTTATACATCCCTCCAGGTTTTTACAAAAGATACAAAATCTCTATCTTTTATGGGTGCATAATATTCTATGGTGTACATATACCAGTCTAGTTCATTCATAGACTGATGGGCACTTGGGTTGTTTCCACATTTGTGTGATGATGAATGGAGCTGCAATAAATTTAGTTGCGAATGTCCTTACGGTAAAATGACTTTTTTTTCTTTTAGATAAATGCCTAGTAATGGGATTGCCAGCTCAAACGGAAGGTCTATTTTTAGATCTTTGCGTTATCTTCATACTTTCTCCATAAAGGCTGTACTAGTTTGCAGTCCTACCAGCAGTGCGTGAGTGTGCCCTTCTCTCTGCACCCAGGCATTGGCTGCTTTGGGACCTTGTGGTGTGGGCCATTCTTGCTGGGGTTAGGTGATTTCTCAAAATGGATTTGCTTTGCATTTCCCTGATAATTAAGTATGACGAGCAATTTTTCATGTGTTTGTTGGCCATTCATCTGTCCTCATGAGGAAAGTTTTTGTTCACGTTTCTTGCCCAGTTTTTAATAGGGCTGTTTTTCCTTCTTCATTGAGTTGAGTTCATTATAGATTCTGGTTGTTAGCCCTTTGTCAGAGTCATAGCATGTGAATATCTTCTCCCACTCTGAAGGTTGCCTCTCTGCTTTGTTGATTGTGTGCTTCTCTCTGCAGGCTAGTGACTGCTAAACTGGGGAAAACAAGTCCCACCACAGTGTCCTGTCCTGATTCTGTGTTTTAGGTCTCCCAGTTTTCTAAGACTCTTATGCAAAATCTCCTAATTCTTTCACATTGCCATAATGATAATAAATAACATTAAAATTATTTTTTAAAAAATGGTCTGCAGGCTAGATACAGTTCCTAATGGTCTGCAGGGTAGATATAGTTTCTACAGGCTAGATACAGTTCCTAATCTACCACTTTGCAAAGTTTATTTCAAATGTTTCGTTTATAATAAATGTTTCATTTATTTTATAATAGATAGAAGAGAAAAATTCAAATATTTCTAGTGTAAAGAAAAGACAAAACCTTAAAGTGATGGCTATCACAATTATACTGATTTGATCTTACAAATTATCTGAATATATTAAGTTATCACATATAACGTGAAGATGTGTATATTTGTTATACATCAATAAAAAATAAAAATAAGCCAGAAATGATGTCAAGTACATTTAGACTTAGGGCCTCTATAGAAACTCTGGCTTTTGGCTTGGCGCCTGTGGCTCAATCGGCTAGGGTGCCAGCCACGTACACCTAAGGTGGCGGGTTCGAATCCCCAGCCTGGGCCCGCCAAACAACAATGATGGCTGCAACCAAGAAATGGCCGGGCTTTGTGGCGGGCGCCTGTGGTCCTAGCTACTTGGGAGGCAGAGGCAGGAGACTTGCTTGAGCCCAGGAGTTGGAGGTTGCTATGAGCTGTGATGCCATGGCACTCTACCCAGGGGAATAGCTTGAGGCTCCGTCTCAAAAAAAAAAAA
>CAUYQV010064330.1:0-16042 GCA_963574575.1 Galagoides demidoff
TTCATCATCACCCAGTTTCATAAATGGCCCGAAGGACAGTTCAGAAGAAGGAAGACTTTATAAGCACCCCGGTTAGAGCCCGTCTGGGATGTGTGATTGGGGTGAGAGGCTCACCCTTGGTGGCTCTCAGAAATTTTCAGGATACTGTACTTATTTTTCCGTGATGAGACATAAAGGATGGCAGGTCCCTCCTGTTACGGGGAGGGTGATCTGCAGACCACGGCAGACGGGCAGGTCCCTCCTGTAACGGGGAGGGTGATCTGCAGACCACAGTAGATGGGCAGGTCCCTCCTGTTACGAGGAGGGTGATCTGCAGACCACAGTAGATGGGCAGGTCCCTCCTGTAACGGGGAGGGTGACTGCAGACCACAGCAGACGGGCAGGTCCCTCCTGTAACGGGGACGGTGATCTGCAGACCACGGCAGACGGGCAGGTCCCTACTGTTACGGGGAGGGTGATCTGCAGAGTGCAGCAGACGGGCAGGTGCCTCCTGTTTTGGGGACGGTGATCTGCAGACCACAGCAGACGGGCAGGTGCTTCCTGTTACGGGACGGTGATCTGATTTCTACAGGGGAGAACCAGAAAGGCCATTTTCTCACTGAGGCGCAGGATGGGCAGAATGAGGATATTTACAGTTTTAGGATCTAATCCAGAGTCAGTCTTCTAATTTCCTGGTTACAGTGGCACATGGTATGACTGTTGTTACCACAGTCCGGGGTCCAGACCAGGATCACCCGTGTGTTTAATTAGGGTCTCTTTAATTTCCAGCTGGAATATTTCTTCTTTTTTTCCCTTTATGACCTTTACAGTTTTCAGAGCAACAGAGCAGTTTCTCTGTGCAGGGCCTGCCACTGTGATTTGCCTGACGCTTCCTCGTAATTAGATTTGGCTGGAGTCCTGCAGAAACCATGTGTGCCCTTGCAGTGGGTCACTGAGAGGCACATGGTACCAGTGGTCCCCCAGAGATGTTAATTTTGGTCTCTCGTTACGGTGGCATCTGCAAGGTTTTTCCACTGTGAAGCTGCTATTTCTCCTTCAAAATGAACAAGCTATTGGTGTGGGAATTTGTCGAGACTATTTTAATATCTGAGGTTCACTGCGTCTTCACCTCCAGTTTGGCATCCACTGAGGAGTCCTGAAGCTGGAGCTGTGACGTGGGGCTGAGTGCAGCTTCTGTCCGTCCTTCTCGCCGGAGGCATCTGCTGGCTGGTGTTCTGCAGAGACCCGGAGCTCATCCTGAGCGTGCACGGCACGTCTGTGCAGGAGCTGAGCAGGTCTCCGCACCTCTCGCTTCTAGAATGTGTGTGCTGGGGAAGTGCTGCTCTCTCCCTTCAACACCACACAGCGCACACACCACACTGCATACAGTGCACACAACACACAAACCACACACCCTACATACTCCACATGCACCACGCAACACACAAACCACACACCCCACACCACGCAACACACAAACTACACACACCACACAACACACAAACCACACACCCCACACACACCACGCAACACACAAACTACACACACCACACAACACACAAACCACACACCCCACACACACCACGCAACACACAAACTACACACAACACACAACACACAAACCACACACACCCCACACATACCACACACGACACACACACCCCACACACACCACACACACACCACACCACACACACACCACACACACCACATAAACCACACACCCCCTACACACCCCCCACACCCCACACACACCACACATACCACACACTCCATACCCCACACACACCATACACTTCACACACCACACACACCACATACCACACACCCTACACGCACCACACATACCACACACACACCACACCACACACTTCATACACCACTCAGCACACACACCCCACACACCACAAACACCACACATACCCCACACATAGCACACACTACATACACCACACACCCCGCAAACACCCCACATACACCACACACCACACATATACACACCACACATACCACACCATACCCCCACACGCATCCCACACACCACACCGCACTACAGCACACACACATTGCGCACACACATTCACACACATTCTGCCGAGTGGTGCCGTGGCGGCTGTGGCACACCCACTGTCAGACACTTAACTAATTCTTACAGTGTCTGTCACTGATTTTCTCTTCCAAAGTTAGCAAATGTAAAAGGACAGCAGATGAGAGGTGGTGACACAGTGACGGGAACTTGGGACGGGCTGCCGCGTGCGGTGGGGGGAGCGGGGCAGACCCGCTGCGAGCACACAGCAGGTGCGAGAGGGTCCCCACATGTCGTCCCCGCCCGTCCCATCCGTGTCCTTCCCAGGTGCCCACGGTGTCTTTCGTGGCTTAGCCGAGGTCGTTTCCTGCCATTGCTGTTGGCACAAAATCTCACATTTTTCTCAAGCCATTTCTAAGTGTGGAAAGTGAGATTCCAGGGAAGAGACTTTCGCACAATTAGAATGATTAAAAGTTCTCTATATTGATGCATGTGTACCCACAAAATATCTACATCGTATCACAGGCAGGCAGGCAGGAGGTGTCGCCAGCAGGACCCTTTCTTGGGGAATGAGCCGTTGCTTTGTCAGATTCCAGATGATTCTGGGGCCTGTTTCTTTGCCGTTCCCGAGATGCTCTAGAATACAAATCCATAAACATTGATTTAAGGGGGTGGGGGCCGTGCCCATCAGCCGGCAGCTCTGTGGGGTGGTCAGCGGGAGATTTAGCCCTGTTCCCAGATGGCAGGTACTTATCACAGAGGAGCTTTCAGCCTGGTCAGTTCTCAGTCCTGCCTGGTTGATGCTGTGTGATGCATCAGAGGGACCCTGCCCAGTGCTGGAAAGAGTCGCGTTTTCTGCTCACGTTATCTGGACTTGAGGGGGCTAAGTTCCCAACTATTTTGGGGATGGTCTCATGGGTGTGAAGAAGGGACATGACTAAGCCCAGTAGGACTTGCAAAGTTCAAAAATCTGAGTTTCTTCCTCCCGAGGGAGCAGAGTGGTGTGGCCGACCACCTGTCTTACATCTGTGTCATCTTCTAGACCCAGTGGTGTCCACAGGAGGCCTCCCCTGGGACAGATGCCTGAGCACCACAGAGCACAGCAGCCACACTGCCTCTCAGGAGCTGTGTGTGCAGCAGTTCAGGCCAGGTAGCAGGTGGCCTCCTACAGCCCCGTGTTACAAGTGAGCTGTGCAGGACCCGTGCACGTGGGGCCCCAGCCAGCAGGTGCTCAAAGGACCCTCCTGGTCCACTGGAGAGCCCCCTTCTTGGGTCCTCCTTCTTGCCTCTCTTTCTACCCCTCATGTCTCTCAGCCTGTCTAAATCTCCCCGGAACTTCAAGGTCAGCTCCTTTCTGAAGCCATTCTATAGAAATATCAGTTCTAGTGCATGAATTCTCTGCGTCACAGCCTTTGTGCGGGGTGAGCATTGCCTGGGACTGGTCACTGACAGTCTTTCAGCCATGTGACAGAGAGTCTTGGAGCGTCTGGCGAGGCATGCATGGGACACTCATCTCTCCAGGTGTGTGATGTAGCTCCTGTGATCACACTGTTGGCTGAGGATACTGAGGCCCCGTGTGCCTTAATCACACATCCGAGAGTTGGAATCAGGGAGCTGGCTGGACACAAGTTCTGTCAGCTCCTCCAGGGTGTGGGCTTTGTCATAGCTCTTTGAGTGGGTAGCAGAAGTTTGAGGAGGTGTCATCCACCCCTAAAGTGTTTCCATAACTTCTCCTTGGGGGTGGTGGCCACGCCTGAAGGGCTTCAGTAGTGCCTGGGAGTTCTCCTTCTCATCCAAGCAGCCCTCACTCCACAAGACCCAAAGCAGGAGGCAGCACTTGCACAGAAGACCTTCACAGGGTCTCTGCTGGCTTTTTGCCTTTTCAGGGGGCAGTCCTGGAGTGTCCCTGAGACCCCTCTGTGGTGCGCAGCAGCTGTGGGGCTGCTGTTTTCCTTGGGCATCATCGGGGGCGTCAGGAAGGCCAGCTGCAGAGCAGTGAGGTGGCCATGGAGTGGAGCGTGCTGACTTGGGTTTGTGAGGAGATGTCGGGGGCAGCCCCTCATAATTCACAGCAGAACGACAAGCCCCTGACCTCTGGAGCTGACCCCTAGGTGTGTGCAGGCCGATGGCTCAGCGGGGGGATGGACGAGGCTGGACTCAGCTTCTGTCCTGGGGTCTCCGGGTGGAAAGAGAAGGGCTGACGGGTTATGTTGCTGAGGTGACAGCTCAGGCCGTGCTGACTTCAGGGATGATGGTGAAACCTCATAGAAGACCGTGGCAACTAATGCTCGTCAGAACGGGAAGGCAGCTGGGTGCTGGCGGGAGTGAATGGGACACGGGCCACGTCCTCACGGGGTTTCTGCCTCCACAAAGTTCCCCCGTGTGGTAGCGACTCAGTGGTGTCTGTGAGTGAAAAGCGGTAAATAATTCCTTATCCCCTTTTTGCAGATAAGAAAAATCCTCACACATTGAGTGACTCGATAACGCTCTCCAATTGTCAACCCAGTAATTTCAGTTCTAGAAAATGATAGGAATTGAATTCCAACAGGGGGTATTTCTGTGAGAATAATCACGTATCAGTGAAGCAAGTTGGCAGAATGAAACCTTTCCTGTGGGTGAGATGCTACGAGCCATTTCTTTTATGCTTGTTGGATTATAAAGTAAATTACTGTAATTCTTGGTATTTGTGCAATATCTGTATAATAAAATATTATGTCGTCTCTGAAATCATATTTGGAAAGAATTTTTCAATGTATAAGAAAATTTCATGAAACCAATTTATAATCACTCACACTTTTATATGAAAGTTAAAACACAACTATAGCCCAGGATAAAGGAGGGAGGAGGGGAGGGAGGGGGGAGGGGGAGGTTGGATGGAGGGAGGAAATCGGTGGGACCACACCTGTGGTGCATTTTGAAGGGTCCATGTCAAATCTATGAAGTATAGAATATAAATGTTTTAACACAATAATTAAGTAAGTGAGGTGAATGTTAACTAGTTTGATGTAAGTATTCCAAATTGTATATAAAATTAGCACATTGCACCCCACAAATGCATTAATGTATACATAAATTATTTATGTATTTATGACTTAATAAAAATTAAAAAAGGGAAAAATAAGAAAATCTCTCTATTACAATCTTAAATGAAATCATGGGAAAATAAAATCTGGAACTAGATATAGAAACCAAATCTTATAACTGACCAGTCCCCAGCCTTGGTGGCACCAGACCCCAGTTTCTCCGTGTACCTGGCAGGTGGAGGGGCTTCCAGGCACATTGCACTCACCTTGTGTCAGGAGTTAGATTCTCATCAGGCACATGTGACCTAGAACCCTCACGCATGCAGTTCACAGTGGGGTCAGCTCTGTGAGAGTCCAGTGTTGCCCCTGATCTGACGGGACTCGAGCTCAGGCGGTGACGTGAGAGATGGGGATGGCCGTCTACACGGAGGAAGCCTCGCTCACCTGCTTGGTGCCCACCTCCCGTGAGCCCAGTGCCTGGCAGGCCATGGACTGGAACAGGACAGCCCAACAGGGGTCGGGGACCATCGTTGTAAACAAAAGATACCAGTGAAGGAATAATATACTAACTGTACTGCAGGGGTGTGCCAAAGGTCACCCATAAAGGAGGGAAAGTGGGAACATTTACACAGAGGTGGTTAGCACCTGGAGAGTGTTTTGTAGGGAAAGTGAAAATTTTTACAAAGCAAAGAGGTGGCTAACACGTAGAGAATATTTTCTAATATTTATACAGTTTTATAATGAATATATTTAAATAAAGATCCATCTAGTTACAAGTTCCCATTTTCTCTATGCATGGCAACTTTATAGGTGACCTTTGGGACACCCTGTGTGTGTGTGTGTGTGTGTGTGTATATATAATAATTTCTACTTTAGTTTTTCATATATTTTATGAGCACTGATTATATTTATAACAATAGAAATCAAGATGATTTATGTTTTGTTTAAGCACAGATGTTAGTAGTTATGGCTGTATATCCAGACCAGCTTGAGAAATGGGTGAGACTCTGGGAGGAGACTGATGGGATCTTGGGTTCTGACCGTTTGCAGCCTCGGAGGTCGAGGCGATGGGAGGGGCCCAGAGCGTTTCCGTTCTCTGGCATCTGAGCGAGCAGAGCCCTCCCTGTCCTCACATCTCATGCTCTAGAGTGCCCAGCCTTCCCCTGCCGCCCCTTCACAGTCTTACTGATGACCTGCAGCCTGGGTGGAACCAGCCAGATGCGTGTCACTTAGTCTCCAGCAAGCGTCACAGTGCCTCCTTCATACGTGGCTTGTTGGTGCCTCCATGTGAAAGAAAGGACTGTGTCTGACATCAGCAAGAGCAGCAGTGACACACCATTTATTCAGAGGTCTGCAGGTGCAGGGCACTGTCCCTCACTCACAATACTGCAAGCACCTCACGGGCAGGGCCGGTGACTAATTCAACACCACAGCTCCAGAGCGCCCAGCACGGTGCTCACACAGAGCCCAGTAAGCTTTGACATAGAAGATTTTGATTAATAGATTGATAAAATTATTCTATCCTTGGGATGATTTTGCTAGATAGAATCATGACATATTTAAATATAACATTATCCCGATTTGAACATTGAATCAGACATCTATTACTATGTAACAAGCTGCCCCACACGTAGTGACTTAAACATCCAACATTTGCTACACACAGGGTCTGGAGAGTGTTTGGGAGTGGCCTAGCTGGGGGGGTCATGTTAGGCTCTGTCCTGGCCTAGCCGGCCCCCTTCTGAGACCCACTAGGGTGGCAGGATCCTCTTCAGGCCTCAGTCCTGGCCATGTGTCCCTTCTTCATCAATGGCATCTGGTTTCCCCCAGAATAAGTGGTCCAGGGGAGAGGTGAGGGAGAGGAGAGACTGGCCCCTTTGTGTGACCTGGTCTCCCAAGTTGCAGTTGTCACCTCTGCTTTATTCATTAGAGACAAGTCACAAAGTACAGCCCAGACAGAAGCTCCTCCTCCTAAAGGGAGAAGCATCAACAAATTTGTGGTTATATTTTTAATCATCACCAGGTTTCAGGAGATTCAACTAAGTGAGACCCAAGCAGAGGTAGGTGATTAGCAGAGCCTCCAAGAAGGAAATGTAGACCACACTCCTCTTAGTGTGCTGTGACCCAGGGATGGTTCCTTGGGGACTTAGCTCCAGAGGGGTTGGCTCAGCCTGCCCCGGGTGACTGTCCCTCCGTCCTGATAGTGCTCAGGGTGGGGTGGGGGTCCCGTGCTCGCCCAAATCTCAGGATCCCGGGGAGCAGAAGTGGTGCACGGATGACTCTGCTGGGGGGGCCTTCATGATCACTGCTTCATCCGGGCGACACATTCGTCCTTAACCTTCCCTTGCAGGAAATTGATAACGATACTGGCCCTAGTAAGTGTCCACTTCTCCCAGCTGTGTAAATAACAAACATGGACACGCATTCCTGCCCTGTAATATTTGTGCTCTCTGAAAGTAAATCATGGCAAGCCGGTCATGTGGGATTAAAGCGTCAACAGCCTTGAAACCTGCTTTTCAAACGGTCACGTCAGCCCTTGTTCTTATGTGCAGATACAGTGGAAAGATTTATGATTTTTAGAAAGGACAAAACATAAGCACGTATTTTTTACTGAGTAAAAACGTAAATCCAGGAATAAAATGAAGGTTTGCTCCAGTTAGGGATGGGGCTCGTTGGCCTCAGAGGAACACAGGAGCTGATCTGCCCTCTGGGCCTGTGTGTGGAATTGCAGTAATACCAGTTTGCAAAATCGAAGTGTTTCCTCATAAACTGTTTATTCGTCCATAAATGTTGACTGAGCGCCAGATTGTACCAGGCATGGACGCTACTTTAAGCACGTCGGGCCCTACGATGAAAAAGAGAAATCTTTGCCTTCATCAGGTTTATATTCTAATATGTAAAAACCAAAAGTAAATAAATCAGTACAAAGAATCACATGCTATATGGTGATAAATTTTAAGGTGGAAAAAACAGGGAGTTAGAGGGAAATGGCTTAAGATTATTAAAAATGTGGCAAGAAGTCACAATGAGACATTCTCATTTGCCCACTTAGGTAAGTGAGGCCAGGGAGGGAAGCCTGGGAAGCGGGCTGAAGAACGCAGGAGGGCAGTGCAAAGGGCCTGGGGCAGGAGGGCCCCGACGGTGGCAGGCGTGGTCCAGGCGCTTGAGGAGGAGCCTGCCCATCACAGGCCTGTTGGCTGCAGGACGTGGGGTGCTGGCAGGCTGAGGGGAGAGGCACTTTCAGGATTAAGGTTCTTTCAGGATTCTCCATGCTTCTTTCCACAAACATTGTCCTAGTTTGCTGTCCCACCAACAGTGCAGGAATGTTCCCATCTCTCTGCACCCACACCCGCCGGGACCCTGTGATGTGGGCCCTTGTCACTGGGGTGAGGGGATACCTCAGAGTGGTTTTGATTTGCATTTCTCTGGTAATTAGAGATGATGGGCACCTTTTCACGTGCTTCTTGCCATTTGTCTGTCTTATGAGAAAAGATTGTGTTCCCGTCTCCTGCCCAGTTTTTATTGGGGTTGTTTGCTCTTTTTTGTTGATCTGTAGCTCTTTGTAGATTCTGGTGACTACCCCTTTGTCAGATTCATATGCAAATATCTTTTCCCATTCAGAAGGTTGTCTCTTTGCTTTGTTAATCGTGTCCTTAGCTGTGCAGAAACTTTTTAGCTTGATCAGGCCCCATTTACTCATGTTTGCTGTTGCTGTGATTCACCCTGCTGGTTTCTACACCACCTTACGCAGTCTTCACATTGCAGGAAGTAAGTCCATTACATTAACCGTACTTACAGTGTTAGGTTTCCCTAAAACGTGTGGGTATTCCCCATGAGGAGAAAATCCTGCAGTGAATTTAGATGTTGGCAGTCCTCGAAGTGAGGACCAAACTGAGTGTAGGAAAGAGAACATTATGACGCCCAGAACTGAAGCCTTTTGCACTGGTTTGCAGAGCTCGTGCTGCCCAAGCTCCTTCCCCTCTGTCTCCAGCTGCTCACCACACAGACCCTCCCTCCTCTCCGCCCCTCCCTCTCCACCTCCGCGTGCCTCACGGACCCACATTGCCTCACCCTCCCGGAATCACATTCTCCCGCTGTCCACAGACATGCGTCACCCACAGCTGATGGATAATTACCAGGAAATGGCCCTGGCTCGGACCGTAAGGGGTCATGCTTTCCTGATACTTTTTGGCTAGACCTTGAGAAATTTTGCTTCCTGGACAATTTAGTCATGTTTTATGAAGATCATTTGTCAGTGGCTGGAGACTGGACACGCGTGATGCATGGCCAGGGAGGACTAATGAGCTCTTCCTTCCACGCTCTGTCAAAGTCAGGTGCGATGCCCCTGGTTGAGCTCGCACTGGCAACACCAGGAGTGTGTTCTGATGATTAAGGAGATGCAATATTCATATCTCAAAGCTCCTGTGACTTCCCCACACTATCTGAATTGGCTTGGTGGCAGGGGCCTGGGACATGTTTGGGATTTTCTCAGGGACTCTGTAGCTCTACCTCTGAATCTGTACACTGTCAGCTTGAACATACTATACCTTATAACCTATGAGCAATTCATTCAGAACATAACGCCAAGAAGAAATGTGCAAAGTAAGCTCGGATTCCACCCCTCCCTCCACCCTTGCACAGATAATCTAAGATGTCAGAATTGTTTGTATCCAAGGAGGCAAGTGGGGGGGTGGGGCCTAGGGTGAGGGTGCCTCGTCCCTTCCTCATTTCATTAACATCAGGGATGGCTGCAAAACTCCAAAACGAGAAGTCTGCTGATAAATTAAGTAGTCGGTGGAGCAGCTAACTGGGGTGCCCAGCCTTGGCCAGGCTGCGCGTGGCTGATTCTGTGAGCAGAGCTTGGCTCCAAAGAGGACTCAGCCTTTCTACACCACTCTCCAGCACACAAGCACCCACCAGATCCCAGTTTGGGTCCTCTGCAGAGTTCCAAAGAGTTCAACCTTCAGGGTAAGTCCGTGTGACAACTCAGCGGGCTCCGCCGTGTGGGGCCTGACCCTTCCCCAGTTCTGCCTTTGCCTCCTCCCCACATGCACCTGGGGCCTGTGGAATTATGTAAATCCCTGAAGACCCACAGCTTCTGTGCCTGCTCATTCCATCTCCAAGCCACCTCCCAGGGAGAAGAGAGAAAAGGGCATCTCACTGCCTGTCTGCACACCCTGGCTTCTTACTCTGAGACAAATTTACCTGGAAAACCTGGAATTCCTCAGGCTCAATCAGTTACTTCCTCCTTTGTGCTCAGAGCATTTCTTGGTGAAAATGTTTCCACTGTAATAATTATGTTTGTGTGTGTGTCCCACGTCCCCACTAGGGGCTCAGTTCCCCAGACGTAGTTACAGAAAGGCTGGGTGTTCTGTCTGTGTGCCTGCAGGACTCAGGGAGGCCTTGTGTCCTCGCTGTGTCTGTGGAATGTCCTGGCCAGCAGAACGCCTGTGGCTCGTATTTGGTGAAAGGACGAAGCCAACAATCGTGGAGCTGCTCTGCCCCCGAGCTGGGCTGGGTGCCGGGGAGCAGTGGTCACCCGTTCTGTGCATGTCCTCGTGGGCAGGAGGCAATGGATGAATGAGAAGTGGATGATAAACACACAGTCGTGACTTTGTAGGGCAGCAGGGAAGCCGAGGAGGTCGGGGAAGGTATCTTCTCTGAGATGGTGGCAGCTTAGCTGAGACCAAAGGGTGCAGTGGAACTAACCCCTCTCTCTCCCCACCCCCCGCCCAGACAGGAGGTGAGAGCAGGTGCAGAGTCTCTGGAGACCTGGAGGAAAGGGCAGAGGCCCTTGTGGCTGGGCGGTCAGAGTGCAGGGAGTGGCTGGTAAGGGCTCAGACTGGGGTCCCCAGAGGCGATGGAGCTGGCCACCCACAGACTCTAAGTGCTCTGAAGCAGGGGAGCATGGGAATAGATTTCACCTTGAAAGTGAACGTGATAAGAAAACAGGTTCTGCCTGGGATGTGAAGGGAAGGGAACCTTCACACCCTGGAGGTGGGAATTAAGTTGTACAGTCACTATGGGAAACAGTTTGGAGGATCCTTAAAAAATTAAAAGTAGGGGCGACGCCTGTTGCTCAAAGGAGTAGGGCACTGGCCCCATATACTGGAGGTGGTGGGTTCAAACTTGGCCCCAGCCAAAAACTGAAAAGAAAATTTTTTTTTTAAAGTAGAACTATCTTATGACCCAGAATTCCCCTGCAGGGTACGTACCCTAAGGAAAGGAAACCAGGCTGCTGACAGGCGGCTGCAGTCCCAAGTTCACCTCAACAGTGGTCACAAGAGCCAGGTGCACGGACCACCTACGTGTCCCTCTATGAGCGGGTAGGGAGGGCATGGCACATACACACGGGGGATACTGTTCAGCCTTTTGAAAAGAAGAAACCCCTGTCTCTCGTGGCAATGTGGTGGGATCTGGAGGCCATGCATTAAGTGAAATAAGCCAAACACAGCAGACAGTACACAGCGTCTCACTTCCGTAGGGATCTGAGCAAGCGGAACTCAGAGAGTGTAGAATAGTCGTCCCCAATATCCTGGGGGGGGGGGGGCAGGAGTCAGAGGTGTTGGGGGCACAAAGTTTCAATTTGATGGGAAGAATGAGTTTCTGAGATACGTTGCTTGGTGTGGTGACTGGAGTTAATGATATTATAGCGAATATTTCAACATTACTTAGACAAAATTTTAAATGTTCGCACCATCAGGAAAGGTGATAGCCACGTCAGTTAGCCTGATTTAGTCACAGTGTGCACATGTATAAAAACCTCATATGGGGCCCAGTAAATACAGACAGTTGCCATTTGTCAATTAAATGTTTGAAAAGATGAATATGAAGGCCGGAAGCCCCTTCCAACGTAGATTCTGTCTCTGTTGCACAGGGCCCTGGTGGCACTGGGGAGGGGGCACAGCCAGTTCTGGGACACTACGAAGGGACTCTCCAGGGGATAGCTCAGACTCGGTGAACACACTCTGGGCCCTTTACAGAAGTGGGCTGAGTATCGGGGCCACCTGGGCCTCATAGTAGTAATTTAGTTTCACTTGAACTTCAGAAGTTTTCATTGCCTTTGAAATATCATTCAATTGAATTTAATAACAAATATATAATTCATGGGCCTGCACAATGACAGGAAAATGAAAATTTAAAAAAAAAATGTATCTACCCAGATAGATAAATGGGCACCTTGTAATCTAGGCCTGTTCCCTGCCATCTGTTCTCAGCGGGCCAACTTGCCTCTGAGAGGACTCAGGGACCAAGGGAAGGCGCACAAAGGGGTCTCTTATCAGGAGACTCTGTGGGCAGATATTAGGCAAGAGATGTGCCGGTGGCCCCACACCCTGCAGGCCGCTGCTTCTCTAAGTGGCCCAGCAGTTATCTCTGAGCCCTTGTTTCCTTGCATGTAAAATGCAGGAGAATTTGGCAAAATAACAGGTGTAAGAGGACACTGTTGAGTGGATATAGGAGCAGTTAGCTCACATAGTTCCAGGTGCCAAACGCCAGGTATCACTCACTGGTGGCAAGGGGAGAAATGAGCCTTTACCCTGGTGCAAGCTGTCACTGACTCACCCAGTTATCAATCTGGGCGTCCCCCCACATAGGACACACAGACGCTTGGTGATGCCCTGTGGAGTGCCCAGCACCTCTGTAAGGTAACACCAACAATGCCTGAGCCATATTTAAACCAAGTTCTAAGGCCGCACTTTCCATTCATCGGAGATACTGAATATCGTGTCCAGTTCCTGACATGAGGAGGAAGCAACCAGGCAAATTCAGAAGGTGGAGACTTGGATGGGACACTGCCCATTGTTTTCACGGAGCCGGTGATGCGTCACAGGGCCAGGAAGGGCCCCAGTGGGCACCTTCTAATTTAAAACTTAAGACGCACCAAGGGTGATACTTGGGCCTTGTTTAAATCTTTATCTAATCAAACCAGCTCTACAAGCCACTTTCAAGTAATTAGGGAAGTTATTACATGGCATTAGAAAATTATATTCATTTTTTAAGTGGGAAAATCTTAATTACATAGGAAAATCTCAAGTGCTTGGGTCTCTGTTCTTTAGAGTTGCTCCCCACTCAGGTTTCTTTGAAGGTGTGTAGCAAATTATCTAAAGGCAAAATGTCTTGGGGTTTGTAGGTACTTGAAATAATTTTTAAAAATAGATACAGAGTATATATAGAAAATAAGTAACAATTGTCACCATTTGACAGATGGGCATGTGGAAAGTGATTACACTCTAGTATACTGTCTCCTGCTCTAGATGTGTGAAAGTAACATAAGTTTTTAAAAAGTTGCTCACAAAGATTTTATTGGAGACAGGTACATTTTCCTCTGGCAGGATGTTATTCTTCCTGGGAGGAAGACAGTAAGAATGTTACAATCTGTTGAGGACCATCTTCCCCCATCAGAGTGAAGTAAGGCCCTGGAAGTGCATGGTTTGGTGGGGGGGGGAGGTAGGGGACCCTTCATTGCTCAGTATCTCTGGTGGGTGCAGGGGGCTGCAGGGCCAGCAGCCACGGATACCTGGCAGGTCCACAGAGGGGGTGACCTTGACTGAGGGAACGAGGTATGTCAAAATGCACACACTGCACCTGATACCTTGCCTCTGGCCCTAGAGAGAAGTGTGGGCAAACAAGCCAAGGCAGGGCAGCTGGAGGCCATTTCTTCTTCTGGAGCTTTCTAATGGATTACATTTATCAGTTGGGTTTTCAGGCTATGGATGGGTGGGGAGCAGGTGTGAGAGGGAAGAGGAGCAGAACTGGGCCTGTTGCTCCCCAGCGGCGGCTCCAGATGCAGAAATACCCAGCTCACTGGGCCTCCTTGGTTCCATCCAGCCCGGCTGCGCGGCTCCCGCTGGGTGCTCTGGCAGGTTGAGCGGTTTCCATAGGAACAGCCAGGCTTCCGTGGTGTGTCAGGATTTCTGAGGAGGGTTTTAAATCTCATCCCACCAACAGCAAAAGGGCAGGGAGTTCTCTGTGGTCTGGAGGTCACAGAGAAGACAGACCACGGAGCCAGGATGAGATTTAGAAGTTGCTGTTTTACTTAGAAACCTCTCAGTGTCTGAGGGAGACATCGGACCGGACGGATGGAGAAGAAACAAGAGAAAGTGAGAACAGGCCTGGGCCGAGGGGCTTCCTGGGGACCCGTGTAGGGTGGGAGGGTCAGAGAGGGATGGGCGGTGTGCGGGCGGGGGAAGGTGCCCTGAGGCAGGAAAAGCTGGAGAGGCCAAGTGAACCTGCTGTCTGTGGGACACCAGAGCCCAGGCCCGTCCTGGGGGGGGATTCGAGTCCAAGGGTAGAAATAGAAGCCTTCGGGATGAGGGTGACACGCTGGGCTTGGCTGAGGGACAGACCCCTCAGGTGTTGCTGTTTTGACTCTCGTCACCTCCATCACTGCCGCAGGGCTCTGCAGACTGCCAGGTTCAAGGCCTCCAGGAGCACAAGCTGAATGGAGTTGGACTGACAGACTCTGGAGCCGTGCTGTCCTCACCTGTAACACAGGGGTGATAACTGGGTCTGCCTCATGGGAACATGGTGAGAGTCGGACGGGAACCCTGATGCCGGGGGTTTCTGAGAGGGCCTGGCGCACCGTGTGCTCAGTAAACATCCCCCCAGTGTTATCACAGGTGTGTGGGCTGCTGAGCGCCTGTCAGAGTGAATCGTGATTTATGCCTGTGGCTGATGGAAAATATTTATTTCAGTTATTTTCTTGTCTGGGTAGTGCCAGAGGGGATAATAAAAATAAAAACAGGCAGGCTTTTTTTTCTTCGTTTGCAAGTGTGAATCAGTTGATGAAATTAGATGTCGCTCCTGATCTATATTCTCCTTGCCGTCAGACTAGAACATAAAATCTTATCCAAACACACTGGAGGAAGTCTTCATGCAGCGTCTGGAAGGGTCCCGTGACTAATCCCCAGCTTGACAGGGTCTGGTGTGCAGCTTCTATAATTCAGGGTAATTTTTTCACATCACTAAAATATTTTTAGGCATAAGTCAGGATCTTTTTTTTTTCCTAATAGAAAAATAGTGAAACATATATTTCTGATTCTGAAAATGTTGAACGGAATTAAGGCCAACGTGGGAAGCGCCTGGCTAACAAAACCTGCATTTCCCATGTACTTTAGTTACCCCAGAATTCCTTTGTGTACTGACTATAGGGGCCATAAGGCTTGGAAGCTGAGGAAGGTGGAGAAGTCATAATGTTCAGCAACGCAGAAGTGGCAGGAATTCAGGCTCCTGACCATGCGGTCAGTGCATGTTCTGTCCAGTGCGCTGGCGAGACGTCACACACAGTCACCTCACAACTCCCATCACACGTCCTGGGGACCCTCCATCAGTGAGCGGTCAGACCCCGGGGAGGTTTAGGTCACCCATCCCATCATCAGCAGAAGACTGAAGAAATCTGTGGTGCTTTTGAGAAGGAAAGCGTGGGCCACAGATAAAAGGAGTCCTCAGCAAACATTGAACAAGACAGGAAAAATGCGGCCTCAAATTGTGTTCTGTTCTTCCTGTCGTGGTGAGAACATTGGAGATCTACCCTCTTAGCAAATTTTTAAGTGCGCCGTGCAGCCTCCGATATGAGCAGAGAGCTGGACAGATCTCCGGATCTTATTTGCTTGTGTAATGGAAGCCTTATGCCTGGGCAGCCGCTCCCCAGCGCCTCCTCTCCCCGCCCCTGGTGACCACCCCTCTCCGCGGTGCCCCGTGGAGTGGAACTGAGCAATGTGGTCCTTCTGTGGCTGGTTCATCCCTCTGGGCCTCGTGTCCTCTGCTTCACTCACACTGCTGCTCAGGGCAGGATTTCCGGCTTGTTTAAGGCTGAAGCGACATTCCGTGGTATGTGTAAGCCATGTGTTCTTTCCTCATTTATTCATTCATTCATTTTACTTTTTGAGACAGGGTCTCACTATGTTGCCCTCCACACAATGCCATGGCGTCGCAGTTCACATCAACCTCCAACTCCTGGGCTTAAGCGACTCTCTTGCCTCAGCCTCCCGAGTAGCTGGGACTACAGGCGCCC
>CAUYQV010064331.1:0-23740 GCA_963574575.1 Galagoides demidoff
AAAGTATCTCAAGAATGGAAGAAAAAGTATCCAATGTACACAGCCCTATTTTGAAACTAATTCATAGCTTTTATAGGAATGTCATAACCTAATTATAGCCTTAGAATATGGGAAGGGGGTGGGAGAGGGGAGGTGAGGGGGGTGTATGGGGGGAGGGAGAGTGATTGGTGGGATCACCTATATAGTTTATCTTACAAGGGTACAAGTGAATCTTTCTAAAAGCAGAGTATGAATGTTTTAACTCAATGACTAAGAGAATGACATGAAGGTTATGTTAACCAGTTTGATGAGAGTATTTCAAAATGTATATGAAAACAGCACACTGTAAAAAAAAAAAAAGTAGACCTATCATTTGATCTTGTACCACTACTGGGTATTTACCCAAATGAAAAAAAGACATTTTATCATAAGGAAACCTACACTCAAATGTTTATAGCAGCACAATTCACAATCACAAAGTGTGGGACATCAAGTGCCCTTCAATACACGAATGGCTTAATACACTGTGGTATATTTATACACTATGGAATGTTACTTAGTCATGACAAGAGATGGAGATCTTATATCTGTTTTAATTGCTTGGATAGAAAGGGAGACCATTTTCCTAGGTGAGGTATCACAAGAATGGAACAACAAATATCACATGTCCTCTGTACTAAATTGAAGCTACTAGATCAGCACCTTAATGCTCAAGTGTGAGAATAATGCAGTGAAGTTCAAATTGGGGGAGGGGGAATAAAGGATGGGTGGATTCCCACCTACCAGGTACATTGCATGGGCATACTGTACAATTCCTGGGTGAAGGACATAAGTACCACTCAGATTTTAGCCTTATCAAAGCAAACTGTGTAACCAAATCATATGTACCCCCATAATTATCTGAAATTTTTTCAAAAGTTGCCTTTACCCCCCCTACTGAGTCCCATCATCTCCCTCACGCACATACAAATACAGTGATACCTTGGAATCTGAACTTAATCCGTTCCAGAATCCTGTTCGAGTTCCAAGACAAGTTTTCCCCTTAAAATAACAGAAACGGGATCAATCTGTTCCTAGGTCCCACAAACTTGAGTTTTCAAAGTGATTTTAACAGTAAATACACTGGATTTTAAAATATTAACCACTAATAATATTTGTTAATACAATACTTTGTAAAATATTAACAAATGATATTTGAATAGAAATATAAATTGACAAAATTAAAAATATAAAAACCTACAAATATAAAGGCCTTTCATAACAATTGAACACTTGGTTCAAAATATACCCTTCACTGTTCCCGAACTCCTTAAACTCCTTTACAAACTTTTCTGCTGCTTCTGAATTAGAACTGGCAGCCTCTCCATGCGCGCCAACACTATGGATCCCGATCCTCTCCTTAAGGTTCTCGAACCATCCCCATTGGATGTAAACGCCTCCTTTTCAGCACTAGTGTCAGGCATGCCTTCCACTAAATCATCGCGGAGGACCTCAGCTTTCTTACAAATTATCTAAATCACATCACTAGCCAGCTGTTTTTCATTAATCCAACTAAGAGGAGTTTTTCCATCTCTTCCATACTTTTCCTTCTCCTAGAGGTCAGTGTCATAACCCCTTTGGCTGCATCAACTGCTTTGGCAGTGTCTTTATTTTTCAAAATCATACAGTCTATTTAGGCATCCTGAACATAGGAAGGACATGAGCCACAGGTGTACTGCTTTCATGCTTAGCAATAGGTCTTTCTTAACTTCAATTGTAGCTCTAATAGTTTTCATCTTACTCTTATTTTCCACACTACATTTTTTAATTCTTTATTATGTCATAACTGTGTACCTTAATGCATTTATGGGGTACAACGTGCTGATTTGCTATACAATGTGGAATGCTTACTCTAACTGATTAACAACCATCTCCTTGCTTACTTATTTGTTTGTTAGACATTCATACTCTATTCTTAATAGTTTTGAAATGTATCAGGGACCTCACTACATTTTTTAGGACCCATGGCAAATACACTTAGTTGTTATTATGGAAACCTCCCCTCCCCACTAAACAAGCACAAAAGAATCAAATTAGCAGCAAAAATAACACGAGATGTTATTTTTAACATCTACAGCTTCTAACATTGAACTGAATAACAAAGCGTTTAGGTGGCCCCAGAGCTGGGGAAAAGTACACACAAAACACACGAACAGCTTGATGTTCAGATTCCAAAGCAGTGTTCAGATTTTGGGCAAAATTTGCTCGAGTTTTTCATTTGGATTCCAAGTTGTTTGGGTTCTGGGGCATTCAGATTCCAAGGGTAATACTGTATTCAAATGAATGTTAATTCATTCATTAAACAAACAACAATGGAGCTTCTTTATGTGTCATACACTAGGACCTGGGGAATCAGCAATGAACAAAGTAGACATGAACCCCGTACAGCGCTTATGAAGAAGCCAAAGGAATAATGACATAGGTAGGTAAAAATGTGTTGCTAAAGTGCTTAGGAGAAAAGGGAAGCAGGGAACGGAAACAGACAGAGTAAGAAATGTACTTTTTGGTTGCAATAAATCTTCACTAATATCCATTAATGTTTTCGATGCAGATATTCATACTTATGTAAATGATCTGTGCTGTAGATCTTGCTTAGATCTTTTTTGCTATTTAGAACTATTTCTTAACATGCATTCACGTGATTAGGAGTACGTGCAATCTGTGGCTGGCTGCTGCGTGATACTCCGCGTGTCCCCATCACATTTCCTGTATCCAGTAATGGGAACTCCCAGTACTGGGAGACCAGATTGTCTCCATTTCCTTGCTATCCTGAGAAAAGCCAAGCCCTGGTTCTGTAGACTTTGTGTGTGTGTGGGCGGGGGCGGGGGGGGGGTGGCGGCGGAAGAGAAGTGAGGCTGGCTTTGTGTTTTGAAAAGGTAATTCTTGATGACATGTGAAAACTGAAGTGAAGAGAGTCCAGGTTACAAGTAAGTAAGCTATTTAGAAGACTTACGGCAGAAATCTAGGGAAAAAGGGCATAGACTAGGTTGATGGTCATGGTAGGACTGAGGAGAAATCCAAAAATTCAAATGCTGCTTCAAAAGTAATGTTTGTTGGCCTTGGTGATAAAATGGATATGGAGATGAGAGAAAAAGATGTGTCCAGAGTGACTCTGAGCATTCTAATTTAGGCAAGTGGCTGGATAAGGAGTTAACTGTTGACTGAGAAGTGAACATTGGGACGTGACCCTCTGAAGGGAAATCTACAGATGTAACACTGATTAACATGTAAAATTACATAGTGAAGTATTCTTTCATCTAACCACTCTATGCAGCAAATTACCTCTTATTTGCAATTAACTATACCAGGAATTTAAAGTCCAGACAAAAACTGACAAGCAAAATATTATAATTCTGTAATTACTATGATGAGGATTATCATGGGCACAGAACACAAAGTACACTCAGGTCTGTTTGGGGATGAACGGAATTTCACTGAGCAGATCTGGCTGGAGGGAAGAAGGTAATCCAAGCAGAAGGCATGGAGATGTGAACAAGTATAATATTTTAGGGGCAGCTCAAGGAATCTGTGTTTGCTGGGGAGAAGTTATTTAAATGGCTTCCTGGGTGGACAGGGTGGGGTCATATAAAGCTCTGGACAAAAGATTTCATGGAAAAGCTTAGGGGGAGTGAATCATGTAGAGAAGTTGTGATTAGATTTGGCTTCTAGAAAGATTACGAGAGAGAAAGACCAGCAGAGACACTACAGGTATTGTGTGAGAATGATGAAAATGTAAACTGTGAGCGGGACATTGGAAATAGGTAAGAGGGGGCCTGTTAAGGAGACTTGTTTAGAAAGCAGAATTAGAAGGACCTCATGATTGTTATAGGGAATCAAGGATGACTCCCAGGTTTCTGGCTTGGACAGTTGAGTAAATGGCTATGATGGTTACTAAGACTGGGGATACAGTTTGAAGAGACAGTATGCTCAATTTAGGAGAATTATAGTTTATGTGTTTGGAAGGTCAACCCAGATGCTGCTATATATAGGTTTAGACCCAGAGACTAAATCTGAATTGGGGATACAGATTTTGAACAAGGTCAGTTGATTAATGTCTATGTAGACAGAGGAAAAAAAAAAAAGAATTAAGAGTCCAACTTTGGGAGGTTAGTCAGAACTGTAAGTGTAAGCAGAGGTGAAACAGAATAGTCAGAGATGACAGGAAGAGAGGAGAACCAGGAAGAGGTAAGAGAGAGGGTGAGGGATGGTAAGTATTCTAATGTCTGCATTATTTCTCATAAACGTTGTTAATTGTGCGCTAGTTTTTGAAAATGTAATCATTGTCTTAACTGTTACACTGGTTACTTCTGGTTTCTCTTTTATAACTAAATCCAATTTATCTTTGCGAAGGGATGGCCTACTTTTGACAAAGAATCTGGTTTATAGTGTTTTGAATTTTATGGCATCAATAAAGTTTTAAAATATATTTAAAATGACTGCTCTATAAAATTTCTCCTTGTCTTGCAGTTTACATGCCCTTGTACTCTGCTTAAAGTGCCCCTCCCTTAGTTTTCTTTACATATCCTGCTTCCTTTCGATCTGTTTTTCATATATGTAGGCTACTTCTTCCATCAAAAAAGATCTTACCATTTAAACTTATACACCTTTCTCCATCCTTTGCACATATTTGTAAATGTAGCACAAATTTTCTGAGGCCTGTAAAATCCTTGGATGCTAATCAAGTAATGGCACTAAACAGGCGCCAGAGATACTCTTGCCAAAGACTGAATCTGGAGTGATTGCTCTAAAGAAGCAGAGAAATCTGGGAATGTTATGTGTTATCCAGGGGCCATGGGCTGATGGTACAGTCCAGCCTCCAGGGCTTGCAGTGCTAGTGTTTGTCACAGAGTTTTTTTCTTTGTAGGACAACTGTACCATATCGTCTAAGTCATTAGAAGGAGTAAAACTGAAAAAAATTAAAGAGGAAACTGAAATAGTTTCTAAACTACAAGGGAAGGGATATTAAGCGATGAAGATAAAGGAAATAAAATACGAATAGAAATGATTAGTTCCATTCATACTAATTTCAGGCGAATGTGAGTGTGTAGGACCCATTTTCTAGCAGAGAAGATGCCGCTATAGCAGAAAGACTTCCTACAAGTCTCTACCCATCTTTGAGCTTTGGGTTCTTTCTCTGTAAAAATGGTTAACCTAGTACTTTTACTGAAGAAACACTGTGAAAATTACAGATAGTGTATGCAAAGCATCAAGCCTGAGATTGCTTGGGATGTTGTAATTAATAGGTCTACATGTTTATCGGTGTGTATTCTTTCTTTCTTTTTTTTTTTTAACATATAAATGTGTTTATTAGTTTCCACTTTTGCCTTCACAAAATTAAAAAAGCTTAACATTGAGTAACAATAACAATGTTTAAGATAAGGACTAGAAACAAAAATCTCGTAAAGAATGAACGAAGATAAATACATTCAGAAAAGAAATCAGATGATTGCTGCATCAAAATATTAAGCAATAATAATAATGCAAAGAAAGTAGCATTCACATTGTCAAATAAGAGTATGTCTATTATAGGATGTGTTGACTCTGAGGTGTGTTCTTTAGAACAACTCTGCCACAGCAGCGCTTAGTCCAAGTTTGGCAACCCCAGCAACTGCTCACCAAAACATTCAATGTATTATTTCATGAGCCCTGGCTATGATAATGCATTATTTACATCAGGCCACAATCTTTCTCTCTTTATCTATTACTTGGTCTTGTTCCACTCCTTAAGAACATCCAGAACAAGTCACATCTCTCATCACAAGTCATCACACCTCAGAGTCACTTAAATATGGGCTCATGTTCTCCTAGAGCAGTGGTTCTCTACCTTCCTGATGCCGCAACCCTTTAATACAGTTCCTCATGTTGTGGTGACCCCCAACCATAAAATTATTTTCGTTGCTACTTCATAAGTGTAATTTTGCTACTGTTACGAATCATAATGTAAATATCTGATATGCAGGATGGCCTTAGGTGACCCCTGTGAAAGGGTCATTTGACCCCCAAAGAGGTCGCAATGCATAGGTTGAGAACCGCTGTCCTAGAGCCTTCTTAGTAAACATACAACACTAAGTTCATGGCAAACCCAAGACTACTATTTGTACTTGTGATTCTTAGGCCTCTGTCACATATTTGGGCAAGAATTCTGACTTCTACCGAGTCCTAGTTGTTCCCTATCAATGCCTTGGTTCAGTAGAGCACTGCAACCTTCCACGGCTATCTTGATTTTCATACATGTGTAGAAATTATTGTTTTTGCTGCGAGTGAAGACAGATTCTGTTCCAGTGTATGGCTTAGCTGACATCAAAGAGATCAAAATTTTCTAAGACACATAGGTGCAGCCTGGGATGGAAACAACTCCATTAGACAATCACCCAACCCTGAACAGTGCAGTACTGTGGCTGTATTTAATTCCTTCAAGGGCACTGCCAACAATTCTTATACTTGAAAGTGGACTGCCAGCACAAAAAGTTTATAAATGACTGATCTACAACTTGAATCCACCCTGTGTTAACAAGGCCTGTCAAAGCCTATTCTCCCTCCAGTAACCTGGCTGTTATGCCACCCTCAGAAGCTTCTCTTCAGAGCCAAACTCCAGTTTCTTATCCTGCAGTCTCAATATTTTCATGTTCATATTTAATGTATTTACTACCTTTGAAAAAACTCTTGATCGGCATTTTATTTTGAGGTAGCCATGATCTATATCCATTTACTCTTAGAAAAATATGTCTACTTTCCTATAAGATTCCTACCTCTACCGATTATTGATGAAACATAAATGCCAAAAAAGATGAATTTTTTCATTAATAGAGTTCTATAAAGCATAAATGACACATGAAAAGCAAAACAACTTCTTGAGTAGCTGGAAACTTATATTGGAGGAATATAAATAATTATATTAAGTAACTAATATTTCTTGAGTCCAATTCTATAAGAAGAAGTTTAGGAGTTTACAGAGAAGTAAATATGGTCTCAAATTGTGTATGACAGAGTTAACAAAAAAAAATTGCAAAGGTACCCAAGAAATAAAAAATAAGAAGCCACAATAATATAAGAAACATAACTGATAAATGTGAAAATGAGTATTAACAGATGTTTTAGAAACGAAATAAAATATTAAAAAATAAAACAGGAAAAAAGAATAAATGAAAACAAAGCACATCATTTTTTCTTGTTAATGCAATACGCTTACATATGCAGGGACTAATAATTTCGTTCTTTTACCAGCCTCCTAATTACTAAAAAAAGCCCGCCTTGATAAAGGGATGGGCATTTGAAGATTAAAGAAGAATAAAGCAGGAAAGTGAAATATTTTCTAAACTCCAAGGGATTTTAAATGATGACGAGAAAGGAAATAAAATTCAATTTTATTGAATGATTAGTTCCTTTCATACTAATTTCAGGCAAATGTACATGTATAGGACCCATTCTCTAATAGAGAAGATGCCAATGAACCACTGGATTTACTGGATAACAAAGTCTGGAGAGTCAGGGTCACCATTTCTAAGACAGTGTTGCTTCTTATATAGGACAGAGAAATCGCATTAGTTAGATTTCCTCCATATTCAACAGCAAACTTTTGTATTCTGGGTACATCTGCAAATACCATTTTAATTATTCTCATTGTTGTTCCCTATAGATCTACAGGGGAAAAAAAAGTATTAAAATATAAGAGCTAGGAATAAGAAATAAGATCAACGGAAATACAAATGCAGTGTTTTCTAATGGAAGAAGCTTTCTGGGATATAAAGTTGAAATAATATAGTAAGAACCCACACAGGACTCTCAATTCTCAGCAGAAAGCAAAGGATAAAAAGAGCAAGAATAAAGAAAGCCTATGTCAGTGAGGTTTTGGTAGAATCACAACACTCAAAGACCAGTAAACAAAAAATCTTTTAAATGGAGAGGAAAGGAGTGGCCTAAAACGAAGGTTATGGCAAAAGCAGGGCCATGGGCATATATCGAAAATATGATAATATAATAGGAAAAATATCTTTAACTTTGGATTAACATATTTTGCTTCTAAGGTGAGTACATACAACACATTATGAATGTGGATATATTATTTCCTTCCCAACTGTAAACACAGGCTTTGAAGAAAGTGGCCTGTAGCTATCACTCCTTAAGATACCTGGTGGACACCTGCTCCAAAAAAGGAAAAAGAAAAAAATCAACATACTATTATGCTGAGATTTGGAAAAAAAATAGGTGAAGTTGTAAATTTTTATTTTATTAGTACATTAATAATTTTAATAATTTGGTAATACTCTGATAGTTTCATAGATCTATTTTAAATCTAGCACATTTGGTAGTTGTATTGCAAATATGCCACAGATAAGACTTCTGACCTAAAAAAGAAAAAACAAAGACTTACATTATGAGGGCTGAAGAATATGAGGTTTCCAATTTTATTCTAATTGGAAACTATCTAGTTGTTTTTAAAATTACATTTATGTATGCTTAGAGGAGTCTTAAGGATATAAGAACATCAGATTTGTTTGCATTTGTTCAATACATTTCTAAATTGTTGAGACGATGTGGTAAAATCTTAATTTGCATATACATATAATAAACTGCTTCTAAGTAGAAGATAATTAAAATATTTCTTACCAAGAGCTGCATGCCATTTGCCTGGTATTTTCAGGGAATGTGATATTCTATTTAGGTGAATGTTCTTTCTCTTCCAGAAACCCAAACTTTTAAATTCTGATCACCTTTGAAGGAAATCTTTCTCAAATATTACCTTTCTGCATATAACTTAACCTTTTCTGGATAACCCAGGGTCATTATTGGGAAAATCAATAGCTGTGCTGGGTCGCAGTACGGTGGTGTCCTCTGGCAGACTGATGAGTACTCACACTGTAGGAAATGACCCTAGACAGCCCGTTTTTCACATTTCTTCTATACACTTTTTGTACTTTCCCCACCCTCCCTCTCTGTCAGGCAGCCAGAGTCCTTGTCTCCAGGAGTCTCCACCCCCACTCCTCCTGACCCCACATACGCCACTGTATGCATTCTCTTTCAAATTACTGCTGCATTTTACCATAAATGAGTTGAAGGGGATAGGAGAGGCGGGAGGAGAGTAGTTAAAATTACCTAACCTGTGAAAACTATTCAAAAATGAGTATTCCTGGATATCCTTGGAGGTAGAAATGCATCAACTTTCCTTGCTGCAGTGGGTTACACTCTACTCCAGGCATAATAACACTTGCTTTATCTCCAGGGAAACTAGAGAGCGGCACTGGAAGATTTTTTTTTTTTCCTCCAGAAGTTTTATGGAGACAATTTTCTCTCATCCTTAGAGAGCAGGAGCAGAAATAGGAAGTATTTAATCCTCCTAGCAATGATCCTGAGGGACCTGGCCTGGAGAAGCTTTTCTGTTCCTGTGGACTGCTCAGAGGGAAGAGATCCCTTTGGGAAATAGCAGCCTCTAATACCAGATACCAGTGCCAAAGGGCCAGGGGCTCCAGCCAAATGCATGCCCCTTGCTGCAGTATCTTCAGACCCGGCATGGAGGGAAGGGAGAAAAAGAAAACTCCCTGGAAATTTTTAACTCAAGTTCCTTTTGTTTACCCACTATCACCAGGATGATCACAACATGAGCGCCTTGAATATTGTTTAAAACTTTTTCTTTATTGACTGCTACACTGCATTAAGTGTTTGGGTTACCACTGATATTCAAACTTAAACTATGCATTTTTTTTCAATTTTTAAAAAATTGTTTGGGATTCATTGAGGCCACAAAGAATTAGGTTATACTAATTGTGGTTCTTAGGTAAAGTCCCTCTTGTAATTGTGTCCTGCCCCCTAGAGGTGTGCCATACACCATGACTCCCCTGCATCTCCCACCCTCCTCCCCATCCCAACCCACCACCTTGTATTAGATCATCTACTGCCCTCATATTAGAATTGACTACATTGGAGTCTTGCTTCTCCATTCTTGTGATGCTTTACTAAGAAGAAAGTGTTCCACCTCTATCTGGGTTAATACAAAAGATGTAAAATCTCCATCTATTTAAAAGCTGGATAGTATTCCACGATGTATATATACCACAGCTTGGTAATCCATTCCTGGGTTGGTGGGCATGGAGGCTGTTTCCACATTTTGGTGATTATAAATTGAGCTGTGTTAAACAGTTTAGTTTAAATGCTCTTATGATAATTTATTTTTTCTTCTGGGTAGATGCCTAGTAATGGGATTGCAGGATCAAATGGGATGTCTAATTTGAGTTCTTTGAGAATTCTCCATACTTCCTTCCAAAAAGATTGTATTAGTTTACAGTCATGTAAAAGTGTTCTTTTCTCTCCACATCCATACTAGCATCTGCAGCCTCGAGACTTTGTGATGTGGGCTGTTCTCACTGGGGTTAGGTGATACCTCAGGGTGGTTTTGATTTGCATTTCTCTGACGATCAGGGACAATAAGCATTTCTGTGTCCTTGACTCAGAGGGTTCTGTTCATATCTCTTGCCCAGTGGTAGATGGGATGGTTTACCCTTTTTCTGTTGATTAATTTGAGTTCTCTGCAAATTCTAGTTATCAACCTTTTGTTGGATTAGTAATATGCAAATAACTTTTCTGATTCTGAAGGTTGTCTATATGTTTTAACTGTTGTGTCCTTAGCTGTGCAGAAGCTTTTAAGCTTAAGTAAGTCCCATTTGTTAATTTTTGTTGTTGCTGCAAAGGCTGTTGAAGTCTTTGTCATAAAATCTTTCCCCAGTCCAAGAGTTTTCTGGATACTTTCTTCTAAAATTTTTATCATTTTGGGTCTTAATTAAGTCCTTTATCCATCTTGAGTCAATTTTTCTAAGTGGTCGAGTTTCAGTCTTTTACATGTGGTTATCCAGTTCTCCCAGCCCATTTGTTGAATAGGGATTCTTTTCCCCACTGTATGCTTTGGTTTGGTTTATCAAAGATCAGATGGCAAGTAAAGACATTTCATTGCTTGGTTTTCTATTCTGTTCCATACATCTAAGTCTCCATTTTGTGTTAATACCATGCTCTTTTAATTACTGTGGACTTGTAAGGTAGCCTGAAGTCTGGTAGGGTGATGCTTCCGACTTTGTTTTTATTACTAAGAATAGCCTGAGCTGTACAGGTTTTTTTTCTGGTTCCATACAAAACAAAGTATTGTTTTTTTCCAGTTCTTCAAACTGTTCCTGTTAGAAAAGGATACTCAATTTTGTCAAATGCTTTTTCTGCATCTATTGAAAGGATCATATGGTCTTTGTTTTTGCTTCTATTGATATGGTGTTTAACATACGTAAATCCATTTTAAACCAACTTGCATTCTTTAGATGAAGCCTAATGTTTGTGATGTGTAATTTTTAATGAGTACTTGCAATACATTAGATAAAATTTTGTTGAGTGAATATGAATTCATTTTGCATTCATACTCATTAGTGAAATTGTTCTGTAGTTCTCCTTTTCAGTTAGGTCCTTTCCTGTTTTTGGAATCAAAGTAATGGTTGCTTCATAGAACATGTTGGGGAAGGTTCTTTCCTTCTTTAATTTTTTTTTTTATTAATTGATAGCTGTATACATTAATGCAAACATGGGGTACATTGTACTGTTTTCATCAAGCTGGTTAACATAGATTTCATGTCATTTGCTTAGTCATTGTATTAAAACATTTATATTCTAGTTCTAGAAAAGTTCACTTGTACCTTTGTTAGACAGATATATAGGTGACCTTTCAGGTCACCCTCCCAACCACCCAACCACCCTTCTCCCCTCCCCTTTCTCACCCCCTCCCCATATTCTTGGGCTAGAATTAAGTTGTATCTTTCGTTTGAGAACTATAGATTAGTTTCATAAAAGGGCTGTGTACATTGGATACTTTTTCTTCCATTCTTGAGATACTTTGCTAAGAAGAACATTTTCTAGTTCCATCCATGTAAACATGAAGGAAGTAAAGTCTCCATTTTTCTTTAGGGCTGCATAGTATTCCATGGTGTACATATACCACAGTATTCTTTAATGTTTTGAAACAGGTTCTACAGTATAGATCATCTTTGAAGGTTTGATAGAATTCTGATGTGAAGACATCTGGTCCTAGGCCTTTTTTTGTTGAAAGCTTTTTATTGTTTCTGCAATCTCAGTGTTTGATATTCGTCTGTTCAAGAGATCTATTTCTTCCTGGTTAAGTCTAGGAAGATGGTGTGATTCCTGATATTAATCCATTTCCTCCACATTGTCAAATTTCTGTATATGAAGTTTTTGGCAGTAGTCAGAAATAATCAATCTCTTGTATCTCTGTGGTAGTAGTTGTTATTTTCCCCCTTTCATATCTGATTGAAGTTATTGAAGATTTTACTTTTCTACTTCTGGTTAATCTGGCTAATGGTTGAACAATTTTATTTTTCTTTTCAAAGAACCAAGTTTTGTTTCATTAATTTTCTGAATGATTCTTTTATTTTCAATTTCATTTATTTCTGATTCAATCTTGGTTATTTCTTTACTTTTGCTAGGTTTGGGATTGGATTGCTTTTTCTTTTCCATTTCTTTAAGATGATTTATTAGATTATTGATGTGCTCTCTTTCTGTTTTTTGGATATAGGCATCAAATGCAATACATTTCCCTGTTAGGACTGCTTTTGCAGTGTTTCACAGGTTTTGGTAGTTTGAGTCTTCATTGTTTTTATGCTCAAAGAAGTTAATTATTTCCTTTTTTATCTCTTCCTTGACTCAACTCTCATTCAGCATAAGGTTATTAAATTTCCATGCCTTTGTGTGGAGATGGCAATTTTTGTTGGAGTTGAGTTCTCCCTTTATTGCTTTGTGGTTTGAGAAGATACAATGTAAAATTTCAATTCTTTTGATTTTGTTGAGGTTTGATTTGTGTCCCAGGATATAATATATTTTGGAGAATTTTCCATGGGCTGATGAGAAGAACATAAATTCTTTGGCTTTGGGATGGAGTGTTGCATATTTATTTGTCAAGCACAGTTGTTCTAGGGTTACATTTAAGTCCCTTGTATCTTTGTTTAGTTTCTGTTTAGAGGATCTGTCTAGCTTTGTAAGAGGAGTGTTAAAGTCCCCTGCTGTTAAGGTGTTATTGGATATTACATTGCTCAGACTAATTAAGGTCTGTTTCAAGAATTTGGGAGCATTTAAATTGGGTGTTTAATATTTAGAACTGAAATATCTTCTTATATTATTCCCTTGACCAATATGAAGTGTCCATCTTTGTCTTTTTTGGCCTTAGTTGCTTTAAATCCACTTGTATCTGAAAAAAAGACTGCAACCCCTTTTTTTCTTCTCATTTCCATTTACCTGAAAAATTGTTTTCCATCCCTTAACCCTGAGTTTTACTTTGTCCTTTGAGGATATGTGTGTTTCCTGCAGAGAGCAAATGGATGGTTTGTGCTTTTTTATCCAGTCAGCCAGACTATGCCTCTTCAGTGGGGAATTCAAGCCATGAACTTTTATTGAGATAATTGATAAGCGTGGTGGAGTTCTATTCATGTTATTTAGTGAAAGTCCATTGCTTAGTTTTATCATTTGCATCATTTTGTCCTTTTGTTTCTAGGTGTTTAGTTTGCTGGTTGTCCATTATGATGGTCAGTGTTTAGAATAGGTCTAAATATTTCCTGTAGAGCTGGTCTTATTGTGGTAATCTTCCTCAATGTTTGCATATGAGTAAGTGATTTGATTTCTCCATCAATTTTAAAGCTTAGCTTAGCATGATGTAGAATACTAGGCTGAAAATTGTTTTGTTTAAGTAGATTAAAGGTAGATGACCATTGTCTTCTGGCCCAAAAAATTTCATTTGAGAACCATAGTCACCCTGATGGATTTGCCTCTCTAGGTCACTTGGACCTTACCCCTGGGACCTTGCAGTTTCTTCTCTTTTATCTTGACTTTGGACAGGTTCATGACAATGTGCCTTGGAAAAGCTCTATTTGAGATTAGATAACCTGAGGTCTAATGTCTCTCTGAAAAAAGTGTGTCAGAATCTTTGTTGATATTTGGAAATTTTTCAATTATGATATTCTCTGGTAGGGCTTCCATTCCTCTGGGGGGGGGGTGGGTCTTCTTCCCTTTCTGGGATACCTATAACTCATATATTTGAATGCTTCATGAAGTTCCATAATTCTGTTAGTGAATGTTCTGCTCTCTCTCTCTGTTTCTGTGTTTCTTTAACTGCCTGAATTAGCTCAAGAACTTTATCCTCTATCTCTGAGATTCTTTCTTCTGCATGGTCAAATCTGTTATTGATACTTTCTACTGCATCTTTAAGTTCTCTGATTGATTGCTTCAATTCCTTCAGCTCCGTTATATCCTTTCCATATTCTTCATATCATTCATCTCTTGTTTGATTCTGATTTTGGATTTCCTTTTGGTTATTTTCCACCTTCTCAGCAATTTCCTTCATTGTTTTTACCATCTATGTATTAAATTCCCATTCTGTTATTGCTAACTTATTTTTTAGGTGGAATCCTCTGCAGTAGCTACCTCATGATCCCTAGGGGCATGGACCTATTCCGATTTTTTATGCTGCCAGGAGCTTTCTGCTGTTCTTCCACACTAGTGTTTTTGTTTTGTCCGTTTCCTTGCACCACAGTTTCCTTTCACTTTCTCTTGCTCTTTAAGTTATTGTGCCTTTGACCTAAGGTGTTGAAGGATCCTTTTGGTAAAGGACTAAAAAGACAAGAAGAGTGAAGAGAAAGAAGGTATAAAAGATTTTTAAAAAGGAAAAGAGAAAGGAAAGAGGGTAAGTAAAAGGAAGAACTGACAAAAGAAAGAGAGGAACAGAAGGAGAGAGACAGGAGTAATAGTGGTTACAGTTGGGTACTTTGACCCACAAATCCCAATCTCTGGATGGAGGGCTAAGTTGGGTGGGTCCCTTGACATCTGTAGCTCTTTGTCAGTCTGAGTAGATATAGGACCCCACCTCCCACCAAACAGAGAAGAAAAACAAAAGTACTATCAATCAAACCAAACAAATGAACAAAAAATCTTAAGGGAAAAAATTGGTGGGAAAAAAACAATAACAAGGGCTGAAAAATATGAAGCCCTTATTAATAAAGAAGGCAACAATGAAAAATTATGTTTACACAAGAAAAATGAAGAAAAAAGAAAAAGAAAAATCTAGTGAGAAAAATGTTGAAAAAAAAAAAGCATGTGTGTGTGTGTATGTCTGTATGTGTGTATAGCTGAAATTGCCTGGGCAACAGGTGATCTTCTGGAGTATGAGATGCTAATCACAATGCTGCTACAGCTATATAAGATGGAGACTGGAAGCCTTTGCTGACTTCTTTGCCCTCAAACCCTGCAGGGTTGGGAGCCTAAATCTCTCCTTAGTCAGCTTAATAGACACACCTCAACCTTTCCAAACTGTGTCCCTTGGCTAAGCAGTGGCTTTCCCAGGAAAGTGGGCATTGCTTGGATCTCTTCAGAAGTGGCTTCCCTCTTCTCAGGCCGCCAGAACTCGCCCTGAGGGCTGAGTCCAGGAGGCAGCTCACCTTCAAAGGCTGTACCCAGCCTGTAGCTAAACAATGAAGGCTCTGTTATGCCCTGGTGGCTCAGTCCTTGCCTCTGGGTACTATTCAAACTCACCTGTTCACTTGCTCAAGGACTCCCAAGGTAACTCATCCAAGTGCTTAAGTCAAAAGAAAAGAAAAGAAAAGAAAAGAAAAGAAAGGAAAAGAAAAGAAAAGAAACCACAGGAAGGCCTTCTCTCCAAAGTCTCACTGCTGCTGTAGCTGCTGCCACCGTAGTGGAACTATCAATTCTGTAGTGGAACACTTGTCGCTTCTCCATTTCTCTTGTCCTCCTCTTGGGGTCCTGAAGTTTCCCACTGCCTCCCTGTGCCTCCAGAGGGATGTTTCCAAGTACATCCCACAAGCTAGAGGTGTGTGGAGTCTTATCTTCCCAATCTCATGGCACCCGGTTGCAAAGAAGCTGTTTCTATTCCACTGTCTTGCTCTGCACCTCTCTAAACTATGTGTTTTTAGGTTTATCATTTTACCCATTAACTAGTTAGTGAAAAAAAAATCAAACTTTTACATGGGGGGAGCCCCAGATGTGTAAGGTGGGGGTAGAAATCTTAGCAGTGAATAAATACTCATTGATGAAATATCATTTCTATTCTTTCATTATTTCTTCTAAGAATATAGGAATAACGAACAAACTTACACTCCCTTATTATTTAACAAAATCTATCCAGAAAATGCAAGTGAAGTACCTAGCAAATTCCAAGTAACATATGTTCACAGTATTTACAAATCTTTTACCTTTCTTGAGTGAGAAAATTTACATGCTAGTTCCTTTGTTTTAAAATAATTTTCTGAGACCAGATGTAATCTTAGCACTCTGGGAGGCTGAGGTGGGTGGATCGCTTGAGCTCAGGAGTTTGAGATCAGCCTGTCTCTACTAAAAATAGAAAAAAAATGACTCAAGTGTTGGGGCAGCACCTGTAGTCCCAGATATGTGGGACGCTGAGGCAGGAGGATCTCTTGAGCCCAAGAGTTTGAGCTTGCTATGAGCTATGATGATGCCATGGTTCTCTATAGAAGGTGATAAAGTGAGACTCTGTCTCAAAATACTAAATAACAATAAATAAATAAAATAATTCTCTGAATTTGCATATTTTCCAATATATCACAGGATTTTCTATGACCTCTCCCATTGTTTTGATCTCATTACTTTTGCTCTCTCCCTCTCAAACGACTGTCTGTACAGTAGGCACAGAAATCAAGGACATTTTTGTACTTCTTTTGGGGAAGAATACAGGGAATATAATGAGAAAAAGAAGTTGCAGGGAAGGGTAATTACCATTAATCTTTAGAACTTTGATGGTGGTTGGATGACTAAAAATATAGATTTGTTAACCAAGTTTTCTAGTTTTGAGTTTGAGGGCTTTGTACATCATAAATTAGTGTACGGTAAAAGAGTATGTGGGAGTGGCTACAGCAAGATAAGAACTATATTCTGGACAAAGGGAGTGAGAAATGGCATGGGAACTCAGAACAGGGACCCACAAAGTTAACTATAAGAATTAAATTGAGAATACAATTGTTATAGTTATGATACAGGGTAACTCAATACCAGAATCTAAGACCAAATTGATGCTGCAGCTCTAAACTATTGGGCTAGAGAATTTTGATGTTGGAAGTAGATGTATCCCAGAGTCTTAGGCCAAGCTGAATCTTTATGTGGGGGTAGCAGGGTTCTCATTGTTGGATTAGAGGAAGGTACCTACGTATTCATCTATTCATTTAACCCGCTTTTACTGAGCACTTCCGTAGGTTCCATAGATAATTTTTGGTTTGAGAATTGGTAGAATTGTACATTTTTGGAACTCTTAGATTTTATGTAATAGTGGTGGACACTCACAATAAATAAACAAGTGGATATCTACCTCTCTACTTTTGTGCCAGTACCATGCTCTTTTGATCAGTACAGATTTATAGTATAGTCTGAATTGTATAAAAAAATCAACACATCATACCCCACAAATGCATAAATGTGTTCATGATCCATGTGTATATGACTTAATAAAAGGAAAGAAAAAGCTGTAAGGTAGAGAAAAGATATTAGGAAGAAACTCACCATTAACTACCTTAATCCATGAATGAAAAAACAACCTTCTTTTTCCTCCTTTTGTTATAGCTTAAAGCAAATAGATATAAAATATATTGTCATTGATAATAAGTGAATTAAAGAAAAAGTCATGGTAAGGAAATAGATAATAACACCAAGTGTCATTTTATGCAAGGTGGTCAAGGAAGAGTTTCTTGAAGACACGATTCTTGAATGAGTATCTTAAAGAGAGATGTGGATAGTTGGAAGAAGAATATTCCAGGAAAATAAAAAATAAAATGACAATTTCAAGATCCTAAGTGGGTAGGAATGTGCTGGCCATATGCAGGAAACAGAAAGAGGGCCAGCATAGATGATATAAACAGAGTGAGGGCCACATAAGTCAAACTGTCCAATTTGTTATAACTAATAACAGAAATCAATTTATGCTTTTTCCTGTTCCCTAAAAGTTCACATTTGTAGAGTCTTTAAAAGAACTCCGTTCATAGAAACAGTCCAATACAGACATGCTATGTTGACCAAGTGACCCAATTTTTTCTGGTTGCTACCTATAGACACAACCTATAACAGATATAAGAAAACTAATTATTATTTCAGGAGGAATTGACAGCTGCAGCATACTAAATTTTAGTCTAGTGTTAAGAATGATTTGCCATAAGACAAGAGTTTCTAAGCCTCCGACATGGAGAGGCTTAGATATGGTGTGACTCTACTATAATATGATTGCTTTTAAACACAGGCAGCAGGATATTGTGAGAAATATTACTTTATAATTTTTAAACAAGCTACCTGGCACATCTGTCTACTTTCTAGCATCATAAATTGAGGCTTCAGTATTTCATAGATTGTTATTCTGCACAGTCTGAATAAAAGTTGCAGTTTACAAAACAATTCATGAGACCATCTACATCCACTGTGTTTCCCATTTTGGATGATTTCATTTCCCCGAGAGAAATAACGGACCTGAGGTCAACTAGATTCTAGTCTTCTCTGTTCCTCAGACTAGGAGCATAGAAGACATAAGAAAAGAAAATCTCAGGGGGTTTCCTTTTTCATATTTTAAATTCAGATACAAAAATGACTTTTGTAGAGTGGGATGTTAGGTTATAGCTTTCAAGTCATTGATGTGTAGAACAAGTCTCTGAAAAACCTTTGACAAGAAGGGCACTGCTGAGAATGACTGGGGTAAATAAAGCTTGTGCTTTTGAAAGGTCTGTATGTTAGATCTAAGACTTAACATGCAAGAGACATTGCTCATCATTATGATGATATTATTTCAGAGAAGCTGAGGCTCTCATGGAAAAGACTGTTGCAATCAATTTCATCAAGACTCTCTTGTGTGCCTCTTATAGAATGAGTACATTTACTGTCTTTAGAAGTCATGGAGTTGTCAGATCTGGAGAATATATTATAATACATATTCACAGCTGCAGCAACACATGCATCGGAATTATGAAATATTTATTATCAATATTGTCATTCAGTTTTTGTCCACTCTGAAAAACAACTCAGAGGGTTTGAAAATATTCACCTGATTAGTAAGGGCAAATGGGTTTTGTTTCTCAAAGCAGTGAGAAGAAATCTAAGTAAAAATTTAAAAGTCATGAATTTATTTTCTTCACACTCAATGATGGGAATAATTCTTTTCCCTGATGATGAATTTTCACTTTGTTTCAAATAAAAATGAAAACAACCGAATTACGTTGAACAGATGAATTTCTTTTAATGTGGTATATATCTCACATTGGAATACTATTCAGCCTCTAAAAGGCATGGATTTTGTCACTTGCAACATGGATAGACTCAGAGGACATTATGCTGAGTGAAATAAGCCAGTCAGAGAGAAAAATACTGCATGATCTCACTTATATCTAAAATCTAAGAAAGTTAAACTTGCAGAAATAGAGAGTAGAATGGTGGTTACCAGAGGTTGGCATTGGGGTGGAGGAAGGAGAATGGGGAGATATTGGTCAAGGGGTACAAAATTTCACTTAGATGAAAGGAATAGATTCTAGTGACCTATTACATAGGATGGTGATTACAGTTAATATATGGTATATTTCAAAATAGCCAAAAGAATAAATTTTAAATGTTCTCACCACCAAGAAAGAATAAGTACAGTAGAACTTTCATAGTTGGCCACCTCTCAAGGTGACCTGATTTTCATAGACCAGATCCACACCACATGTTCTCAACAGAAGTTTCTTACATTGACGACCTCTGTATGTTGACCATTGTTTTACAGTCCTGTGGCTGGTCAACTTACAGAGGTTCTACTCTATTTGAAGTGACAATTAGTTAATCTAATTTGATAATTCCACAATACACACATATATTGAAACATGACATTGTATCCCAGAGGTATCTATAATTACTATCTTCCAACTAAAAACAAAATAAAACATAAAAAAAGAAAAAAATTATTAGGGATATATATGAGAGTTAGAAAATCATTGCAATTAAAGATATGACCTAAAAGAAAATGAATTAAATCATGGACATCATAGTTTCTGAAACCTAGGTTTTGTAAATAAAATCCTGGATTATGGGAAGAGAGTAGTGGAAGTGGGTTCCATGTCTTGAATATTGGCCTTATTTTAAGATAGGTAAGATGCACCTCCCAAAAAGACTATTCCTATTCTCTTCAGCTACAAAGAACAAAACAAAAACACTATAGAATAAATAGTAAACTGGTTAATATTGTAGTCAAGGTGACAGAACAAATCATTTCATTTTCCTTGATGTTAGTCTTTAAGTTACTAATTTCATATAATTTATATGATAATATTAAAGTAGTTAATTATTTGCTTGGGTTACTTTTTCTATCCTCTTTTGAAAGAAAAAACATCTTACAAGGGTACATGTGAAATTTATTAGGTGTAGAATATAAATGTTTTAATACAATAACTAAGAGAATGCCATGAAGGCTATGTTGACCAGTTTGATGAAAGCATTTCAGATTGTGTGTTAAACCAGCACATTGTACCCCATGATTGCATTAATGTACACAGCTATGATTTAATTAAAAAAATAGGTGTTTAAATTACATATTTTGAAAAGGCTGGGCTTACAAAATTCCCAAACCAAAACAGAACTTTTTAATATTTTAATACATAATGACACTTATATTTTTTGTGCTTTATACCAGACTAGCATAGTATGTAAAAATTATATACTCTTGTCTGAATACAAATCGAATCACCCCCCAAAATAAATAACCTCCCAAACCAAAAAAGAAAACCCTAACATTATGAGCTCTCAAAGGGGTGTAACATTTCTCTAAATGTGTTTTTCTCTGCTGGTCAAATGATCATCTAGTGAGCTTTATGTATAAATGGATAGGGTTTCTCAAAAAGTTCACTTAAATCCATAGGCTAGAATTTCCACAATAGGAATGTTACCAAAAGAAAAAGTAGCAAGAATTTTAAAAAAATATTACAACTGGTTATATAAAAACAGCTGGACCCTTTTAACTGCAAGTTCTAAGAGCCTACTGCTGTTATGGAGATTATTACTTACCTAGCAAAATTTTCTCTTGTAATAGTATGCAAAGGAAAAGGACAATGAAATTTTACCTCATTTTGGTTTCCTGAAATGACAAAAACCTTAGCATCAATTCACACACTGATCTTCCCTTCAAGAAATATTATTTACATTTTAGTGGGTAGAAACTAAAACTGACAGAAGAATGATATTGCTCAAGACTATTTTATAGTGCCAATAATGATTTTCTTTGCACTGAGTATATCTTGATAACCCAGTGCTATCTTGATAGAGAACAGAGATTCAAAATTTCAATAATAAATGCATAAAATCATGCTGAAAAAGCTGATGTTGGTTTTAGTAAAATGAAGCAGATTTGTGAAAAATTTGTTATGTATCTTCTCTCATCATAGGAGTGCTTGGCTAATTTTACTCAAAAAAATTATTTATATTTCTTACTTGAATTTTTATAGGATTCTATGTGTTATATCACTCTTATGTGTACAAATATGAAAAAACTTGAGTTTCAGAGTTCTTTTAAAACATGATTTAAGAAGGGCGGTGTCTGTGGCTCAGTGGGTAGGGCACCAGCCCCATATACCAAGGGTAGTGGGTTCAAATCCAGCCCCAGCCAGCTAAAACAGCAGTGGCAACTGCAAGAAAAAATAGCCAGGCATTGTGGCAGACACCTGTAGTCCCAGCTACTTAGGAGGCTGAGGCAAGAGAATTGCTTGAGGCCATGAGTTGGAGGTTGCTGTGAGCTGTGACAACACAGTATTCTATCATGGGTGACAAAGTGAAACTGTCTCAAAAAAAGAAAGGAAAAAAAAGAAAAGAAAAGGAGAGAGAAAGAGAGAGAGAGAGGGAGAGAGAGAAAGAAAGAAAGAAAGAAAATAGGTGTGCTATTTGCAGGAGGTCAAGTCACATATATATTAGAACCCATGCCTAGGAGAAACCTCTTCTTTAAGATGAAGGTAAATGCTTTATCTGTGCTGTATTATGTCAGATGCCGAAATAACCTGCTGGCCTTGATATGAACTTCTTAAAAAGTAGGGCAATGTTACAGTTAGCCTATGTCCATTTTTTAAAAAGTTAACTTTAGAATCAGTGTTATTTTCAATAGAAAGAAAAATAGCTTTGTTTCATTTTAAACACAGCAACCAAATATGGTAGCAGATGTTCCAGTGGAGATGCTCTTCTGGAACCTGACCGTGGAAGATCACAGTAGGTGAAGTAAATAAAATTCATCTAGGCACAGCTTGGGGAACACAGGATCAGGTAGTTCTGACATTCAGAGCACAGGCTGAGGCAGACACTAGTGTCAGTGGTTAGTGAAACCATGGATATCAAATTCTGGACAACTGGAAGAAGTTAGTCAGACAGGATTCACTAAATTAGAGCCCTGGGTAATTCAGCACTTTGGACAGTTCCTAACGAAACTTCCCCCTTCCAGGTACTCAGAGTGCCAGACCTACTCATTTCATTCCATCTTGGTGTCTCACCTCTCCCTGTGTGTGACCTTAATGCCAATAAAATTGTCTGCATTCATTGCTCTGTGTTTCACACAAACTCTACATTTTCAGCCCTAACATGACGGCTCAGCAGTGTGTATGTTGCTTGAGGTTATGTCAGGCTCATCACTGGGTTTTTGAAATGTATCTATAAGGGATTATTGATAGATTTATATGAATCAGTTTATTGATCATAAAACTCGTCAACTTAACTTTAAATCTATTCAATATGAAAAAGTAGGGACAAGATTAGCCAGGAAACTTGTTGCTTTATCAACACCTGATGGCTGCCATCCAGCCAGGTCCTCTGGGCCCTTCAGGGGACAACACACTAAGCCCAGGTAGCAGCTGTTCTGTAGTGAATGATAAAAGGCTTTCAGGCTGGGGTGCAGGGGAAGAAAAAAGGCTTTAAAATCAACTAAAATTCTGCCTGGGGCATGTGGTGTAACTATAGACAGTAACAGTAAGCAAGTAAAGGCCTTCCTTAGAGGCCCAGGAAGTAGCGAAATTGCTCTTTGGGAGCAAAAGCTTTGAGTTAGTTTCTAAGAGGCAAAACTACAATTTATGACAGTGCATCTGAAGGCTAATCCAGCAACCAAGTCCATTTTAGCTACATCTATCCATCCACCAAGATTAGAATTAGGATCGTTAACAATGAAACAAACAAGTAAACATGTGGAACAAGCCTCACAGAACACATTTTTTCCTCATGACTACTTTTCTTAGTAGTTATGTTCTAAGATCAAATGGTGGGAGTGAAGCACAGAAACAGTATAAAAACTGATTTTCCCAACGATGAGTAGTTTAACTAGACATTTTATAAAGGACTCCCTTGATCTGTGCTAATAAAAACAAAATGAAGTAGTCCCAACGTCCCTGACAAGAAATGTACCAAGTTGGAAAGGCTTTAGGAAGGGCAAGAGGAAAAAAGATTATCTCCCTGTCTCTAGTTTATATCAGCAGCGTTTCTGCTCTGGTTTGTGGGTTGGATTCTGGGAGTTCCTTTCAGGACCCCACACGGTTAACATGAGGTCTGTAAGCTTAATGTGGAAAGTAGCTCAATTCCTTCTTATTATTAGTGTATTCACAGAACACCAGAAATGGATTTTCTAGTCTATAGAATACTGACAAGGCCTGAGAATGTGCTGTCAGGGAGAAGGGGAGGAGACTGGCAAGGTGGAGAA
>CAUYQV010064333.1:0-15532 GCA_963574575.1 Galagoides demidoff
CCACAACACCCGGCCATTTTTTGGTTGCAGCCATCATTGTTGTTTGGCCGGCCCGGGCAGGGGATTCGAACCCTCCACTTTAGGTGTACGTGGCTGGCGCCTTAGCCGATTGAGCCACAGGCGCCGAGCCACACTGCTACTTTTCTAGGCACTGGCCCAGTCCTGCTCCGATGTCCTGGAGCACCTGTCATGGGAAAGACAGACGAGTCCCTACTTGTCCTTGCTCCAGAAACCTTCAGGAAGCTGCACAGCTCCCAGTCAGGGCTGTGGTCCTGTCCTCAGGACCTGAGACTTGAGTGCCAGGAGAGTCTCCCATTGAGATTCCTCCTTTGGGAATAGCATCCTCTGTCATGGGAGCCATCACGTACTATAGAACCCCCTGGGGCAGGACTGTGCACTCATATGTGTGACTGTGTGTGTGTGTGTTTGTGTGCTTGTGTGCACACGCATGTATTTGTGTGGGGGAGAGAAGAGGGACTGCTGATCATTTACCCGTCTTTGTGTGCATGTGTGTAAATGCATGTATGTGCACTTGTGTGCATGTGCACATTTGGACAGGGTGGTCTGCATGTTGGCTGCGGTGCTCTGCTCCATTCCTGCCCTGCCACACTTCCCAGAATCCTTTGCAGCATGCCCTGGGCTAATTGGCCAATGAGAAGCCCAGGAAGATGAGGGGGCACCTGTCCCTTTTCCCTGCTGGGACAGTCCTGTGTCCCTCCAGCCCCAGTGATCCTGTTGCTGCTGCCCTCAAGCATCCATTCAACCTGCTGGTATCCTATCACTCCCTTGACACAGGGTCTGGCAAGGACTTTCTGGTTGTGTCATAGCAGGGACAATGATAGGGACAGTAAGTAGGGACAGCATGGAGGAAGGTCTCTGGCTATACCTCAGCATCATGGCAAACTCAGGACTGGTACAGTCCTGGGAACAGATGTTCCTAGGCCAGGAATTCCCAGTTCCGTGGGAGCCTTATGTCCGGAAGGCACCTCTGACGCCCTGAGGTGCTGGCTGCGTGGAAGGCCCAAGGCTGTGGGGATGAGGAGGGCAAGCCCATGTCTTATAGCAGCAGTGGGGCCCACTGGTCCTCTGAGGAACTCAAGCCTCCCCTTTGCCTCCAGCTAGTACAGATGTCCCCACATGAGCCCTCACTTCTCCTACAGAAGCCAGCCCCGGGCTCCTGGGCTTCTGAATTCAGGTAGTCTCATGACTCCCTGTGTACCCCAAACCCAGGGCCCAGGGGCACAAGTTCCAGAACAGGTAGTGGAGGTCACCCTTGGGAATTCAGAGGGCCAAGCTCTTGCTGTGCACCCCCTATCCTACCCCCTGGACCGGGCTCTGGCTGTCCCAGCCCCTTTGTGCTGCTGGAGAAACTCCAGCTGCACTGTGACTGGCCCTAAAGGGTAGTACATTTGCAGGACCAGCAGCGCCTGGTGGTACAGGGCCCCTGCACAGCCACAGCCCCTCAGGAAGCAGAGAGGCCTCAGGGGATGATTCTGCCTCTAGTGGATCAAGAGCATGGAAAGCAATTAGGTTTTGCTCCCAGTGATTTGCTGGATTCTCAGACACTGCCACCCTCAGACCATAACCACCCCTGGTCCTGACCTTTGCCTCCACTAAATCTCTTCAGCTAACCTTGGAGTCCCGTATGATTTCTGTGGGCCCCCGACCCATGTAGCTGCTTCCTCTGTGGAACTGAATGCACAAGCATGGGCCCTGGTCTGGCTCCTTGTGGCACCTAAGGAGACTCATGAACATTCTCCGAGTGAGTGGCTGGAATGAATGAACACCCCCATGTGCACATGACGTCCACTCTTCCCAGAGCCTGGCTTTCCCTCCTTAGTGGATGAATCACCTAAGACGTTGAGATGCAAGAGCCTGGGTCCTTCCCACTCCCTACCCTGTTCTGAGTGTCTGGCCTGGGACCTGAGAATCTGCAGTTAACAAGGCTGTGATGGATAAGGTCTCTGCAAAGTCAGCCTCCAACAGAGAAGGCTCTTCCCAGAGAACTGTACAAGCAAGGCTGAGGAGTAACCTCCTCCTCCTCCAGGGCACGGGGCTCCTGGAAAATGCTCATAATTTGCATGGCTGTTCCCCACTCTCCTCCCTCCCTGCATTCCATTCTCAAACCCAAGAGGCTCCAAATGAGGGTGCTGCCCCCCTATTTCTCTGTTCTGGAAGCTCCTAAGGGCTCCTCCCCACACGGATGATTTTGAAGAGTGGATGAGAAACAATGAACATCCCCAGAGAGAGGCTCTTGGTGAGAGCAGGGAAGATGTGGGCACAGTTCACTCCTGGAGTGGGAGTCAGCCTGTCAGACTGGGCAGTGTATCTGGGGGCGTGGACATGGGCAAATGGGACGCTTGCCTCTTCACTTCCCTTTCCCGCTTGACTCATTCCAATGCAAGCCCCGCGCTGCCCCAGGCAGTTCTCAGCACAGGAGGGGCTGGGGCTGTGTGAGAGCAGAAGCCCTGTGCTGAGGGTGTATGGGAAAGAGAGCAGAGTGCACTGCATGGTCAGCCCACCCGTTCCCTCCTAGGTCTCAGGGGACTCACAGAACCACAAACACACACGCACACATGCAGACATACACATACATGTGCACACATGCACACACAGACACACACATGCACTCATGGTGCACAAACATGTGTACACAAGCATCCAAGACACATGCATGTGAATGCACACATGCATCTCTGCACACAGACGTGTGTGCACACAGAAAGACAGATACACAGAGGCATACAAATGCACACATACACACATGGTGCTACACACACTGCCGCCACCACCACCACGCAATCTGCCTACTCTGGTTTGAAAGGATCCTCCCCATCCTGAGCTTTCCCACGCTTGCCTCATTCAGCAAACCTCTGAGAAGCTGAATCTGCTGTCAAGGCAGTGGAACTCACCTCCAGGGAACACTGCTCTCCTGCTGCTGGTGGGGTTCACATGAACTTGGAATGGGGTGGGGGCCCCAGAAGGTTGCAGCCCCCATGGAGTCTGAGGTCTCTCCCACCCCTGCCCTTGTCATGTGGCTCTGCTGGCGGCAAGCAGCAGGACAGGACTTGCACTGACCCACTTACCTGGGACATTTGAAGGCACATTCGAGCAGTGTCTGTCTGTCATGAATGGTGCCTCTATGAGCACCTAGCATGTGCCTTCTGGTGAACATTCACACGTGTGTGTGCTGCATGGGCATGGGCATGGAACTACTGGATTGGGGCAAGTGTACTTTGGGATCCAGGCAACCATACCAGACCATCCCCGGGGGTCCTCCACACCTGCCTTTCCCTGCCAGTGTGAGAAAGTTCCAGGTTCTCCACACCCCTGGGGTGCTAACCTCCCACTGAGGCTGAGAATAACCACTCTGTGCTGTTAGACGCTCACACATATACTTATGTGCACACACATTTCCTAAATTCACAAACACAGTATGTGGCCAGGGCTGCGTATACACACATGCACACATGTGATATGTGCAGGTGTCCCCACCTGCCAGGCAAGGGCCTTGCCCTCCTCCCCTGGCTCCTGCCCAGCCCTCCCCCACCCCACACTTGGAACCCTCAGGGGTCTTGTGTTCTTCCTGGGGAGACTATGAGTGGAGGAGCTGGCCAACTGCTGAGGTCCCTAACCTGGTGCACTCCCTACCCCTCCTCACCCATTGCTGCCTGCCATCCTCCCCCTGACTCAAGCTGAAGAGCCCAGGGGTCAGTTGTAAGGATGGGCTGCAGCTGGGTTGTTGGGGGAGGGAAGGAGGGCGAGGATGAAAGGCCCTCAGACAGCCACACAAGGCAGCCTTGTATTTGGATCCCCCAGCTCGGGGTTTCCTCCCCCCCATGAGCAAGAAGGGGGCTGGGGCTGCAGTTCTGGTGGCCTGCACTATGTGGTTAGGCGGGGTCACTGTGGCCTATTTCCAGTTTCTGCTTCCAGCCCCACATGGATGAAGCTATTTGCAGCAGAAGGCATCGGCCCCCCTACCCCCAGCAGCTGTGATCTCAATGAAGGCAAAGGTCAAAGTTCTCAGGGTGGGAGGGGGATGGAGGGCCCAGCTGTGAGGCCTGGGTAGGGCTGAGAGGCTCCCCTGGCAACCCTGGGGGCAGAATGACTTTCCCTACAACCTTCCATGGCTCCCCTGTGCTGTGCAGGGGAGTCTGTGCCCCTCCTCACCTCTCCAGGGCTCACCCCTGTCATAGCCACCCTTGGTCTGACCCCCTTCCCTGCCTCCTTTGTCCGTCCTGTCTTCGCTATAGCCTCCCCCCACCCCACCTCCTCTATCTCCACCTCTCTGCACCCTGTGCCCAAAACAGGGCTTGGCAGGGGCTACACTTGGCAGAGATGAGCCCAGTGAGCACCTGGGGTGACCATAGGGATAACCCTGCCAAGGTTTGCTGTGAGCATCATCCAGCCTGTTTACTGGGACAGGATGAGCTCCGCCCAGTGAGGGACAAGACTGGGTTATTGTCTTATTCTCAGATGTTCCAAGTTTTTTTGGATGGATGGATGAATGGAGAAATGGATAATGGATGGATGAATGAATTAGTGAATGAATAAGTAGATGGATGGATGGATAAATGGATGAATTGACAAATACAAATTTACGGCGCTCACATTGCCTTTTCAAATGGCTTTTCTGAGTCTTCCCACACTCATTAGCCTTTGGTCACCTGCCTAATGTCCTGTCTGGTATTCCCCCCAACTCTTCAGGGACCTGTAGTCAGAAAAAGTTTCTTGGGGGAGAAACCCCAGGCAGGGTGTAGAGGAGAGGTCTTGGGAGAGTGAGGGGGAAGTACAGCCTACCAATAAGGGGAAGAGGGTGCTCCATCCCCAGGTCACTTTGTTGGACCTAAGACAGTGCAGACAGCTAAAAGCCTATGAGGGGGCAGAATGACTTTCCCTACAACCTTCTGTGGCTCCCCCGTGCTGTGCAGGGGAGTCTGTGCCCCTCTTCACCTCTCCAGGGCTCACCCCTGTCATAGCCACCCTTGGTCTGACCCCCTTCCCTGCCTCCTTTGTCCGTCCTGTCTTCACTATAGCCTCCCCTCCCCCACCTTTCTATGCATCATAGAAATAAGGGCAGGTTCCCAGCCCCATGGGACCAGGCCAGGAATACAATGACATCCCCCTGAATCTGTACTGCTCATCTGCATATTATTTGCATGGTATTGTCAGAGCTCCTCCCTCTCCTTCCCCAGCCCAGTTCATAGGCAGGGCATGTCCATGCCTCTGCAGATAGGGAGCTTCACCACAAACAGATGGGCCTCCAGTGAGTATAGCATTTAGGAAGAGATGGGGACCTCCTGGGGCCACCCCTGTGGGCTCAGTACACTGTTAGGGTCCTGCTGCAGCCCTGATCACACCTCTCAGCATCCTCCTAGGGCAGACACGCAGAAAAAGTCTCAGCCCTATCAAGCCCCAAAGAATCAATGGGGAACTTTCATACACTCCAGAGCCCAGGCTGCATCCAGATGGGTTAGAGTCTCTGGCAGGACCAGGCCTCAGATCTCTTGAAACCCAGGGGGTCTTAATGCGCAATTGCATTTAAGAACTGGGCCTCAGGCTTGGCGCCTGTGGCTCAATTGGCTAAGGCGCCAGCCACGTACACCTAAGGTGGCGGGTTCGAATCCCCAGCCTGGCCCGCCAAACAACAATGATGGCTACAACCAAAAAATGGCCGGGCGTTGTGGCAGGCACCGTGGTCCCAGCTACTTGGGAGGCAGAGGCAGGAGACTCACTTGAGCCCAGGAGTTGGAGGTTGCTATGAGCTGTGATGCCATGGCACTCTACCCAGGGGGATAGCTTGAGGCTCCGTCTCAAAAAAAAAAAAAAAAAAGAACTGGGCCTCATATGCCCACCAGTCAAAGTCTGGTCAGGCAAGAGGGGGGCTCGTTAGAAACAAGGTCTCACCCTGCCCCCTGAGCCTGCATTTCAAGGTCTCAGCTTTTTTTTCTTTTCTTTTTTTTTTTTTTTGCAGTTTTTGGCTGGGGCTGGATTTGAACCCACCATCTCCAGCATATGGGGCTGTTGCCCTACTCCTCACAGGCACCACCGGTGAGGTCTCAGCTTTTTACCAGCACCTTGCCCAGACACCTGGGGGCCATCACTCTGGGGCAAGCCTAGGTGTGGGCTGAGGTCAAGCTGGCTCAGCCAGGGACCCCACCTGTGTCAGTGCAGCTCCCTGGGTACCTGCATCCCCTGATTTCCTCTGGTTCACAGGCTCTCCCTTACACAGTCCCAGTTCCTCAACTCCATTCTACCATGATTCATTAACCCAAGGGGCCTTCCAGCCCACATGCCTGACAGGTGCACACTGAGGGACCCCCCTATTCCATATACATCCCCCCTCCTCCTCCTCCCTCTTTCCTGTGAATGTTCCCAGCAGCCCCCTCAGGCTCTGAGTCAATGACTTCAATTAACCCCACTTCCTGGTTATCAATAACTCCCCCACAGCCATTTAACCAGAAAGCTCAGGGACACTTCTTAAATTGATCCTCTAATTCAGAGACCACAAACCTGAGAGCATTTGTGGGGCCAGGCAGGCAGGGAGTGCTGAGCACAGCAGCAGGAGCCCAAGCATGGGCTGCCTCTGCCCACTTCCTGCTGGGTTTTGTTGTGCCAGAGAGAAGCTGCACTGCCCAAGCCTCACCACAGGGGCTGAGACTGTGACCAGGCTATTTGAAGCTACTGAGTGTGTGGAATACACCAGCAGAGACTGAACCTGACCTTTGGGAGGGGTGATGGGGATCCCTAACCCTCTCCTATCCCCACAATTTGAAGCCCATGGACCAGTGACACAGCACAACCCCTGCAGGGCTGGACCTGGGGACATAGTCTGACATATGCTGCCAGAGGTGCGGGGGGTGAGGGGGGCCCAAAACTGCCATGTGGGGAGCTGCTGCAGGGCCCAGGGCAAGCAGCAGCCAGGGGGACATCATTCAGGAGTCAGAGGAAAAGTGACAGATCCTGAGGAGAGGACCTGCAGGGGCAAATCCCAGGAAAGCAGGGCAGGCTGAAGGTAAAAGGCTAAATACAGTCTAAAGGCAGAGCAACTACAAAGAGCTCAGGTCTCAGAAAAAAGGAGTGTCCTTTCCTTGAATGGTGAAGGGCACAGGTGAGGCAGATTCTAGATGAAACCACTTGCAACTCACAGGCTTGGGGCACTCGGAGGAGCATCTCAGAGCCAGGGGGCAGTGGAGCCTCCCAGGAAGGCAAGTCACAGCACTGCAGCTCCCACAGTTTCAATGGGCTCCAGGAAGGGCACAAACCTCCAGAAGAGGTTCTGATCCTTCTTTCCTTTCCAGAAGGAATTTTTAGGGATAAATGAGGAAATCATGCAGGAAGACTTGGAGGCTTAGTCAAGCTGAGACCTGAAACAATCCAAGGTAAGATTACTATTATTTTTTTTTTTTTTGAGACAGAGCCTCAAGCTATCCACCTGGGTAGAGTGCTATGGCATCACAGCTCATAGCAACCTCCAACTCCTGGGCTCAAGCGAGTATCCTGCCTCCGCCTCCCAAGTAGCTGGGACCACAGGTGCCCGCCACAACGACCAGCCATTTTTTGGTTGCAGCCATCATTGTTGTTTGGCAGGCCCAGGCTGGGGATATGAACCCTCCACCTTAGGTGTACGTGGCTGGCGCCTTAGCCAATTGAGCCACAGGCACCGAGCCAGATTACTATTATTTTAATTGGGTGCCATCAAATTTAATGTTTTATTTTAATTATTTAAATCTGAGGATGGAGATATTAATCTGTGAGTCATCTATTCCACCGTAGGCAGACCTCCCTGAGAGCAACTTCCCCAGTCACCAGTGACCACCCGATGTGCCCACAGCAAGGGAGGGAGGGAGGGAAGGGCAGGCTCTGACTCACCTCCCTCCATGTGAAGTATTTCAGGGACTGGGGCCTCCTCTGGGGCTGCAGAGCCACCTTTGCTCCCCTGGAGCTGAGTGGATTTGCTGCCTGTGGGGAGACAGAAGTGACAGGAAGGCAAGAAGGAGGATGTGAGGCAGCTCACCAGGAGCTCCTGCAGCCGAGACTTGCTCTCTCCCCACTCCAGGACATGTCTCTTCTTCAGACAGAGGAGCCCACGGAGCACTAGGCATGCACCCGTTCCTCCTTCTTGCAGAGCTGGGTGGTTGTCAGAGGGTATCCCTTGTCACTGCTGTTATGCCCATCCAGGCAGGTTAATCAGCTATGTGGGATTTTCAGTGTTTTTGTTTTCAAAAGTAGTCAAAACAAGTATTATTAGGCTTGGACCAGGCCTAGCGTTCTAATTAAAAGAGACTGCATTCGATCAGCAAACAAATGTAAGCAAACAGATCAATACATGAGCACCGAGGTGACAGGTACACAGGTCAGGGCACAGGCCTAGGGCAAGGAGGGTTAGGCAAGGGCAGCAGGTTGTCACTGGGTTGGCCTAAACAAGGGGGAGTGAGGGGAAGCAGGTCTAGCACCATCCAGGAGGCAGTGCGGGGTTTGTTTGCCTCAGGCATCCTTCTCTGCCCTGTGAATTGGGAGCTACTATTCTCTCCTCATTCCCTTCTTCTTCCTCTATTGGAATGTCTGACCTCCATCAGAACGTACGGGTTACATAGAGGTCCCAGGCCCTGTAGGATATGTCTGCCAGATGATCACCAGGGCAAGGGGATGGGGCCACGGAGAAAATCTGCACAGATAGATGGGCTCGTGACCTCCGCCAGAGGGCAGGAGCCGTCCCATGTTCTATGACACCAGGGGCCCCCCACCCTCTGTCAGGTCCCTCCCACTCTACAATGACCCTGTAACTCTCTAGACTCAAAGACCACATCTTCACCTCCTCAAAGCCTCCAAATGCTCAGTGCAGTGTCATGTTCTGAAATGACAGCCCCTCCAACTGACCCCACTCCTGCCCTGATCTCTCTGGTGGACCCTTTCTGCATAGCCGCCTCTGCTCTCCACAGCCCCACAAGCTATGTTGGCCCTGTCCAGGGTTCTGAAACCCACCTGGAACCTGGTTTCTGTCCCAGCATGAGCAGGTGTCGGGTGCAGGGCAGGACTAAGAGTTGCTCTGGTGTTTCCATCATGCCCCAAGTCCATCCAGAAACAGCCTGAACATACCTGATGCAGAACACTCTGCTGTAACATGCCTCTGAGCAGAGACATGGGGAGATGGCATCTGTGTCCAGATGTGCTCAGAGAATCTTCAGAGTCCAACACACATACCTCAGAGTCCACACAAATGTCTGCAGGCCACAAGATTTATGGCAGTGGAAACAATGCTATTGCAGTTGTCGATCAGTTCAACAAATGTTTCTCTAATCATTTCAGAACATGACACTGCGCTGAGCATTTGGAGGTTTTAAGGAGGTGAAAACATGGTCTTTGAATGTGGAAAGTTACAGGGTCATTGTGGAGACACTGCAACTCCTCAGAGGAGGAAGAATGAGTCAGCATTTGGTAGAAGGACACTGGGGATGAGGGAAATTGTATTAAAGCACTGCCATCATCTACAGCCGTCTCCTGCAGCAGCCGATACCCTTGGGGACATGGGGAACACCCTACCTGAGCAGTTTGTGACTGGGGCATGTCAGCAGGAGGTACGGTTCATGTGGGTACGGTTTCCTTTGGCCAGGAAACAGGGACTGTGACTCTAATGTGAGGTTTATTTTGTTCAAGAGTTTCCTGGGGCTTTGGAAGGCGTCATCACAGGTGGTGTGGCTCCTGAGGATACAAGAAATTTGACTTAGGGCTCAGTTTCACTCTAAAATGGCTGAGATCGGCTCAGCGTCTGTGGCTCAATCGGCTAAGGTGCCAGCCACATACACCTAAGGTAGAGGGTTCGAATCCCCAGCCCGGGCCTGCCAAACAACAATGATGGCTGCAACCAAAAAATAGCCGGGTGCTGTGGTGGGCGCCTGTGGTCCCAGCTACTTGAAAGGCGGAGGCAGGAGACTCACTTGAGCCCAGGAGTTGGAGGTTGCTATGAACTGTGATGCCGTGGCACTCTACCCAGGGGAATAGCTTGAGGCTCCGTCTCAAAAAAAATAAAAAATAAAAAATAAATAAATAAAATGGCTGAGATCCAGTTCATACAATCTCACTTAGGTCAGGAACCACCACATGGAAGAGGGAAGGACAAGGCATGTGGACACTGATGAAGTCAGAAGTGACCAGCTGGAACTCAGCCAGGAGTCTCTTTGTGTCTTTCTTTGTGCAAACTTTACTCCCCCCAATGTCACGCTGGCTCCCGTAGGACACTGGCCACTGCAGAAACTCCTAACTCCAACAAAATAGGTAAGTAGATAACAGATGAGATCCTCCCCACCCATGACTTAGCTCAAGTCTTTGTATATTTGAAAATAACTAGAAAGGAAGAATTCAATGTCCTCAGCATGGAGAAAGATAAATATTTGGGATGATGGATATCCAAATCACCCTGACTTAACCATTACGCATTCTATGGATGTATCAAAATATCACATGTACGGGCTCGGCACCTGTGGCTCAAGCAGCTAAGGTGCCAGCCACGTACACCTGAGCTGGCAGGTTCGAATCCAGCCCAGGCCCTCCAAACAACAACAATGGCTGCAACCAAAAAATAACCGGGCATTGTGGTGGGCACCTGTAGTCCCAGCTACTTGGGACACTGAGACAAGAGAATCGCTTAAGCCCAAGAGTTGGAGGTTGCTGTGAGCTGTGATGCCATGGCACTCAACCCAGGGCAACAGCTTGAGGCTCTGTCTCAAAAAAAAAAAATCACATGTACCATGAAAACATGCACCTCTATTATATGTTAATGAGGCATCTCTGGGAAGCTGCTCTACTTGGCTCAGCAGAAGTCTGCAGGCCAGCCCTGCTCCAGCCACCATGGCCAGGAAAGGGCATCACCAGACAAAACTGAAAGAAGGTGACGGGAGCAGAGGCAGGTCCACAAGTAGGGGGCGTGGTGTCTTGCTGTTCTGTGGCTGCTGGGTGGCAAATGTGTCCTTCACAGATGAACCTCTGTCAGGCACCTCCCTGTGCCCTGTCAAAGAAGTTTTGAGTTTTGCATCTGAAAACATCATTGCAAAGTGCCTCAATTGTACAGGTGAAAAAACTGGGATTCTGAGAGAAAAAGTTAATTTTTTTTTTTTTTGGCCAGGGCTGGGTTTGAACCCGCCACCTCCAGCATATGCAATCAGCACTCTACTCCTTTGAGCCACAGGTGCCTCCCGGAAAAGTTAATTTTCCAAGCTGAATCTTCCACTAGGTGGTGAGGCTGGTATTGAAATCCAGTTCTCATTCCCAATGTCATCTGCCATCTATGCCACCTGCTGTGGTGACAAAAATACATTTCTTGTTTTCTTTTCTTTGAGACAGAGTCTTACTATGTCATCCTCAGTAGAGTGCTGTGGTGTCACACCTAACAGCAACCTCAAACTGTTGGGCTTAAGCGATTCTCTTGCCTCAGCCTCCCAAGTAGCTGGGACCACAGGCACCCACCACAGTTGCAGTTGTCATTGTTGTCTAGCTGGCCTGGGTCCAGTTTCGAACCCGCCAGCCTCACTGTATGTGGCCGGCACCGTAACCGCTATGCTACGGGCACTGAGCCCACAAACACATTTCTGAAACTTTTGCTGTTAGTCTTCCTAGGACACCTGAAAGTGCTTCATCTCTATGGGGCGGTTTCCTAGTTGAACTCAAAGCTCACCTGTAGGATCTGTCAGCTTCCTGTACTGATAGTCTGTTTTAAACCTTTACACGTATTTTATAAACTACAGAGGAGGAAATACAGTAGCAACCACCTCTCATAAACCACTGCTCATCCTGTGTTTCTGCCACATCAAAGACAAAGTGTGTGACTTCCACCTTTGGGGGGGGAAGGGTGGTTGTGCATACTCATACAGGCACGCACATGCTCACACATACATGCCCATACAAATATCCATGCACACCCTCTCACACATAACACACACGCACACTCACACGTACTAACACGTGGACACATGCACACACTCTCCCACGTGTGCACACACACACAGTCAGCTTGGAGCAGTCCCCCTCCGTGCTTGGTTCCCCTTCCTGGAGAAGAAGCATCTTCTCCACCCACATCTCTGGGCACTAGCCCAGAAGTGTCCCGTCACCCCTCCTCATCCCCAAGTAATACGGTATATAAGTGCTGAAATCTCACTGCTCCTTCGAGTATTTGCTTATTTCCGTGATGCCTCCCCCCACTGCCTGTGCATGTAAAGTTCAAACCTAAAACATTTGCATGCCATTTTCCCTGTTACTCTGTCCTTTGTAAGTTTAACCCAGTCACTGAATGTAAGAAGGCAGATAGAAGGTTTCCTCCCCTGCAGTTATTTGAAATTAGTTTTCTCACCTAAATATCCACTCTGCTCTCCAGAAACCAGGGAAGATTTCTTGGTTAAATATAGTTCAGGTCAAGGCTTCATAAAAGTGGAAACCAAGAAGGAGAGAGAAAGTCTAAGCAAAACAATCTTCCTAGATGAGTTTCTAGTTTAAAACATTTCCCCCAGGAGACTGACTTAAGCTGGAGGCCTTTGTAACCAAGTTGATCCCTACTCAAAGGTCGGGGAGGAGCCTCCCTGCTGGGGTTCTCTGAGTTCTTCCCAGTGTGGATTAAGGGGCCAGAAGGGAGAGATTGGTAAATCCCCTGAAGGGCCCACAGAGCCCACGGAGCCTCTGGAGGTCTGAAGTAGGCCTTTGGAGGAGCCTGCAGAGGGAGCTGTTCCCCAGGCGGGGCTCTCTGCCCAGAGCTGCCCTCCCTGCCCAGCCCCTGCAGGGAGGGGTGGGGTCTGGGGAGCGGGGTCTGGGGAGCAACCACTGGACACCTGTCTGGATTTTCCTACAGATGTCGTAGGTGACATTTAGGGTGAAGCCCTGTCTTGTGGCTCTGACCTCTGAGGGGCCATACTGGGAAACTGGCCCTAGCCCTCCTCCGCCCGGAGTGCCACATGTTGCCAGACCAGCAAACTCATGACATGGATGAGACTCTTCCCCTGGAGATGGGGCTGCCTCTGAAGTGGGGGCCATTATGACTTGGAGTGACTGCAGCAGGGCCACCAGCTGTGTTCCAGATGTCTAGAGGAAGAGGATTCAAGTAGGTGGCAGGGATCAACATCAACAACAGAAACACTGTCAGCAACAGTAATAGCAAAAATCGTAACTATACCCTCCATCACTGCCCAGTGCCAGGATCTGTCCCCTGCTCTTGACAGGATCACCTCACTAACCCCTTACATGCGACCCTGTGCCCATGACAGTTCTCTAAGTTTGACAGGTGGGTGCACGAGTTGCGTGGCCATGATTGTGGACTTCCTGCTCAGGCCTGGGCCCCTCATGCTCGTGGCCTCCCACAGCCTCAGAACTCTCCAGCATTGGGGGACATGGAACCACCTCATCCCAAATCCCAGCCTGTAGGGCTTGTCTTCCAGGCCCAGCTGCCCCGGTTAGCAAGGCCGGGAGCAAAGCCACTTTGGACAGTGTCTGGTAAATGCCTTTCTGTCTCGGTCTCTCTCTGCACACTATAAATCACAAGAAGGAAAACTGATTGGGCATTAATCCTGGAGCAATAAATTGCAGCAAACATACTACACGAGAAATAAAGACCTGCCACACCTAAACCCCAGGGATTCAGGTTCCAAATGATAGAGCAGAGGGGAGCTTTCTTAAGAATCCAGTCCAGCTTCCCAGGCTATTACTCCACAACAGAAGTCCTCAGGGAGGAAAGAACTTAATTTTTCATTCAGGTGTGAAACAGACCAGGGTTTTCAACCTCTTTTCCACCATGGGAACATGATGGATGTTATTCAAATGTGCAGCAGACACACTCCTGGGGGCTTATCTAGGATCTGACAAGCCCAGAAAGGTTTTCAGGAAGTAAATAGATACAGCAGCTCCTCAACACCAGAGGATGACAGCTGGGTACAGAGGGCTCCCTCCCCAGCTTCCCCTTGCTCCTAATCCAGTGATGCACCCAGCTTTGCATGTGGAAAGGTTGGCCCCTCCCTGCATTCAGTCTTACAGTCCAGGTGGGGCCCTTGCCTTTTTCTACGTATGAATCATGTGACCGGAGTCCACGTAATAAACACACAACATTAACTGGACTGGATTCTTGAAAAAGCTCCCCTCTGCTCTATCATTCAGGACCTGAAGCCCTGGGGTTTAGGTGTGGCAGGCCCTGATTTCTTGTGTAGTGTGTTTGCTGCAATTTATTGCTCCAGGATTAATGCCCAAGGCACAGCATCATTTGACATATGGGCATGGACCTCCCTGGGCCAAGCAGAGCAATATCAGGACCATTCCAGAAGCTACTGGGGAAGTCGTGTGCTCTTTCTTGAGGGCATGTGAGGTGGGAGGTGCTGCAACATTAATGAGGAGATCATGAAGCCATCAGGGGACACCCACGGGGCCTGAGATTGAAGCCAGCACAGAGGAGGGCAGAGCTAGGAGCCTGAGAGAGAGAACTTCCTGATGAAGTCTTTAGAGACCAGGATGTAGCCATACCTGACACCAGCTAGAATACCTAGGTTTCCTTATTATGGAAGCCAACAATTCCCTCCTATATCCTGAGGAGAGTCAGGGCTTCTTATGCTTTCCATGGAAAACTACCCCTAGCTGCTCTGCTCTGTCGCCTGGATGGCCAAGCTCAGGATGCTAAGCATTTGTCACACCAGCTGTGACCCTGCTCTCCTCTCCCCATAACACAGCTCAAAAAAGAAGATTAACAGGACAAATGGGGAGGCCTCCATGCACGAAGCAGGCAAACAGATCTTTAGTAAGTGGCGTTTCTATGGAAACAGAAGAAAAATGAAAGTCAATGCCGGAAGTAGTCCATAAACTAGATTTTTAGTCTCTGAGGTATCTTCATATGACAGTGGCAACTGGACAGATGTGCTTGGATTGAAGTTTGGAACAGAGCTAAAGCAGACTTCCTGAGAAGTCCCTATCAGCCCCTGAGGGCTGTTCATACTCGAGTTTCTGTGGTGACTTTTCTTGAGGTTTATATCAAGTTGTCTGGCTTTAGTTCATAGGGCTTAAGTAAAGCACAGCTTTAATCTCTATTGATTTCAAGTGAGAAAAATGGGGAGGAAATTTTGAAAATGTTAGTTTGGAGACTTGTAACCTGGAAAGGTTAAGGATTTAGCCTAAACTATATGCAAATAATAAAAACTTAAGAACAATGGACCACACTAGAATCTGGTAACAGGTGTATATATGTTCACTTTTAAACATAATGTTTTGGCTCGGCGCCTGTGGCTCAGTCAGCTAAGGTGCCGGGTTCGAATCCCCAGCCCGGGCCCGCCAAACAACAATGATGCTGCAACCAAAAAATGGCCAGGCGTTGTGGCGGGCGCCTGTGGTCCCAGCTACTTGGGAGGCGGAGGCAAGAGACTCGCTTGAGCCCAGGAGTTGGAGGTTGCTATGAGCTGTGATGCCATAGCACTCTACCCAGGGGGATAGCTTGAGGTTCCGTCTCAAAAAAAAAAAAAAAAAAAAAAAACATAATGTTTTTCGGCTCGGCACCTGTGGCTCAAGCAGCTAAGGC
>CAUYQV010064337.1:0-13659 GCA_963574575.1 Galagoides demidoff
ATTGGCCTATAATTTTCTTTTCTTGTTGGGTCTTTTCCTGGTTTAGGTATCAAGGTGATGTTAGCTTCATAGAATGTGTTTGGTAGTATTATGCCTCCTTCTATATTTTGGAAAAGGTTGAGTAATATAGGTAGTAGTTCCTCTTTGAAGGTTTGGTAGAATTCTGATGTGAAGCCATCTGGTCCCGGGCTTTTCTTTTTAGGGAGATTTTGTATAGTTGATGCTATTTCAGAACTTGATACAGGCTTGTTCAATGTTTACACTTCATTCTGGCTAAGTCTTGGGAGGTGGCATGCTTCCAAGTATTGGTTGATTTCCTTCAGATTGTCATATTTCTGGGAATAAAGTTTCTTGTAACATTCACTAGGGATTGTTTGAATTTCTGAGGGGGCTGTTGTTATTTCATCCTTACCATTTCTGATTGATGAGATTCGAGATTTTACTCTTTTTTTCTTGGTTAGGTTGGCCAAAGGTTTATCTATCTTATTGACCTTTTCAAAAAACCAACCTTTTGGTTTATTGATCTGTTATATAATCCTTTTATTTTCAATTTCATTTAATTCTGCTCTAATTTTGTTTTTTTCTTTTCTGGATTTGGGATTGGAATGTTCTTCCTTTTCCAGTTGCTTGAGATGTCCCATTAAGTTGTTAACTTCCACTCTTTCCATTTTTTTAAGGAAGGCTTGCAATGCTATAAATTTCCCTCTTAGGACTGCCTTTGTGGTATCCCAGAGGTTCTGATAACTGGTGTCTTCATAATCATTTTGTTCTAAAAATTTGGTAATTTCCTTCTTGATCTCCTCTCTGACCCATCTTTCATTCAGCATAAGGTTATTTAGCTTCCATGTTTTTATATGAGGCTGCAGATTCTTGTTGCTACTGAGTTCAACTTTTATTCCATGATGGTCCGAGAAGATGCGTGGAATAATTTCTATTCTTTTAAACTTACTGAGGTTAGACTTATGACCTACAATGTGGTCTATTTTGGAGTATGTTCCATGGACTTATGAGAAAAATGTATATTCAGTTTTGTTAGGATCAAATCCTCTGTAGCTGTCTGTTAGATCCAAAAGTTGAATAGTTAAATTTAAATCTAAAATTTCTTTGGTAAGCTTCTTGTTGGAGGATCTGTCCAACATTGCCAAAGCAGTGTTAAAGTCTCCAACTATGATGGAGCTGGGAGAGATCAACTTGTTCATGCCTGTTAGAGTATCTCTTATAAATTGAGGTGCATTCTGGTTGGGTGCATAGATATTGATAATTGAGATCTCATCATATTGAGTGTTACCCTTAACAAATATAAAGTGGCCATCCTTGTCCTTGCTTACCTTTGTTGGTTTAAAGCCTATTGTATCTGTGAATAAAATTGCAACACCTGCTTTCTCCTTTTCATTTGCCTGGAATATAGATGACCAACCCTTCACCCTGAGTCTATATTTATCTTTAAAGTAAGATGCGATTCTTGAATACAACAGATGTCCGGTCTGTGTTTCTGTATCCAATCAACCAATCTGTACCTCTTTAGAGGAAAATTTAAGCCATTCACATTGATTGAAATTATTGATAAGCCTGGTAAAGTTTTGGTCATCGAGTTGCTCAAAAGTCCAGTAGACATTTTTAATTCATTTGCCACTGTGGAATTTGGAATTTGATCAAAAGTTTCTGAGTGAGTTTACTTTTGTGGTGGAGGATTGCACTAGTCATTATGGAGGATAGGTTTGAGAATTTCCTGCAGAGCTGATTTAGTTATGGCAAATTTCTTCAGTATGTGAATATTATTAAAGTATTTAATTTCTCTGTCATAGATGAAATTCAGTTTAGCTGTATACAGGATCCTAGGTTGAATGTTATTTTGTTTTAGGAGATTAAGGTTGCTGACCCTAAAGAAAAACAGAGACTTTACCTCTTTCATGTTTACATGGATGGAACTGGAAAATGTTCTTCTTAGCAAAGTATCTCAGGAATGGAAGAAAAAGTACCCAATGTACACAGCACTTTTATGAAACTAATCTATAGCTCTCAAATGAAAGATACAACTTAATTCTAGCCCAAGAATATGGGGAGGGGGTGGGGAAGGAGAGAGCAGAAGGGCGGTTGGGTGGTGGGAGGGTGACCGGAAAGATCACCTATATATCTGTCTAACAAGGGTACAAGTGAACTTTTCTAGAACTAGAATATAGATGTTTTGATACAATGACTAAGCAAATGACATGAAATTTATGCTGACCAGCTTGATGAAAGTATTTCAAATTGTATATGAAAACAGTACAATGTACCATGTTTGCATTAATGTATACAGCTATCAATTAATAAAAAAAAAAACAAAGATCACTTTGAAAGCTAATGTGTTACTCTACCTATTCAAAGAAATACTTGAACTTGCTATGCTAGTTTAATGGTTTAAAAATGATAGCATTAGTTACATATTTTCTAATATAAAACTGAAAACTTATCTTTATATAAACACCTTTCTATGCAGTTGAACTCTTTTTGTTTTGAAGTTCTACAGTGTCTTAGTGTCACAAGCCATACCTCTCTAACATGCTCAGTAATCTTTAAAAAAACAATCCTGCTGAGCACTGTAATATTTTGCTATCTAAATTAAGACACTCAATGCTCATTCTTTTTTATTTTTTTTGGAAACAGAGTCTTACTATGTCACTCTCAGTAGAGTGCTGTGGTGTCACAGCTCACAGCAACCTCAAACTCTTGGGCTTAAGTGAGTCTCGTGCCTCAACCTCCCAAGTAGCTGGGACTAACACACCCACCTTATGATATCCTATCTTCACTTTTTACTTTTCATAAAAGGTCTATAGACAGAATAAAAGAGGATATCTTTGCATAGCTTCTCATATTTTAATATCTCAAATGTCACAGTCCGTCACAGAATACCCAGGCTATTCTAAGCTTGGCTCACTATCATTTTTGCTAAACCATTCATATCATTTCATAGGAAATGTGTCTTAACTGATAAATTCAATACCACCTTTTAAAGTTATTTGCTACCGAAAATAAGAACTTACATGGTGGTATGGAGCAACTCACTATGTCTCCATAATTCAATGTCCTCAACTATAGAATTCAAAATGTTGACCATTATATAGCTTATAGGATTAAACACAATATTAGGCACATTGTAAATTTGCTGTGTTTGCTCTCAGTACCATTATTCCTACCCATCTATGGCTGTCAGTTATTTTATGCTACGAATGCTCTAACTAAAAGGACCAGACTGAATAGGAATTTGGCATCTTCTAAAATTTTGGAAACATATTGACATTATTTATTGCCTTATTTTGGCCTAAATATTGCTTCAGATAATATAATAATGGTATGTTAGTGTAGTTGTCACTGCAATAGTAGGCATTATTTCTAAATGGAATTACTATTGATTATTTCATATTTAAGCAAAACAGTTCCTCCTAACATAGAGAATGTATGTGTGTTACCAGGCTCTGACTGGAGGTTTTGTTCTAAATTCTTGATGTCCATCACAGAAAAGAATTTCACAATGCACCATGTAAGCCAAGCAACCAAAGCTTATTGAAAGTGAAAGAACCTTCTTAGGAAAGAGAGCAGGCAGGCTCAAAAATAGCTGCTTCCCTGAGAGGAAGTGGTCTTAGAACTTTTGTAGTCTTACTAATTGAAAAGAGGAATATTCAAGGACAAGGGGTTGGATTTTACTAAAAATTAGGGTAGTAATTCCTAGAATTAGGTCCTTTCTCATTTTTATACTTTATATGGTTGTTCAGAATTATCATGGTGATTTTAAGGGTAGAGATATTTTAAAACCATAATGTAAATTATATTATAATTAGCAAATAATTGTGCAAGGTGGAGGAGATAATAGACAAGGTTTCCTGGGCTGGTTATTATCAGAGTTATCAACCCATCTAAATAACTTCTGTTTAAGAGTTGTTTACCTGTACCTGATCTTCACGCCCCTGAGTCCAACCTCAGCCCTGTGTCCTAGTCTCCTACCCTAACACATGGAAGAAAAGTAAAAGCACTTCTATGGGAATCAGTGGGTGGAATCCCAACCCCCAACTTGCTTGTCATTTTGGCTAAGCCAGTTAATTCTTCCTGCATCACCATTTCCTTATCTACAAAACTCACCCAGCAAGTCTTCATATCACAGGGATGCTGTGAGTATAAAACCAAACATATCTGCAAAATTTCTTTGAAAAATAGAAAACAGGTTAAAACACTAACCAGTATTAGTATTAGGAATTGGATGGAAAGCTTTCATTGTGTACAAAGGGCAGAAGTATTATCTTAGTAAACATCAGTCTTTGAACTTGTAGAATTTCAAAACATCTTAATTTGCAAAAAATGCAAGGTGAGATTTATCTTTATGATGGCTGAATATTATGATTATCCATTTATAAAAATCAAATATCATTTTTCTTAAAACAATCTATTAATTATGAAGTTACTATCTGTGTTGATAAGTGCATATAAACTCCTTGTTAGTTTAAGTCTATCAAGAATTAATATGACATCTTAGGCTATGAATAGATGTTTGTACTTATGGTGCTTTTTATTGAAGAAAATGGCATAAGATATGTGTTTTAAAATATTTTTCTCGGCTCAGCACCTGTGGCTCAATCAGCTAAGGCGCCAGCCACGTACACCTAAGGTGGCGGGTTCTAATCCCCAGCCCGGGCCCGCCAAACAACAATGATGGCTGCAACCAAAAAATGGCCGGGCGCTGTGGCGGGCGCCTGTGGTCCCAGCTACTTGGAAGGCAGAGGCAGGAGACTCGCTTGAGCCCAGGAGTTGGAGGTTGCTACGAGCTGTGATGCCATGGCACTCTACCCAGGGGGATAGCTTGAGGCTCCATCTCAAAAAAATATATATATTTTTCTCTATGGACGGTACCTGTGGCTCAAAGGAGTAAGGTGTCAGCCCCATATGCCAGAGGTGGCAGGTTCAAACCCAGCCCCGGCCATAAACCTCAAAAAAAAAAACATTTCTCTCATAGGTCAAGAATGAAAATAAAATACATCATTCAAACAACTAACAGAAATACAGTAGTCTTTAAGAAAGCACTGTTTACAATAACACACTTGGGGCTTTTTAGTTTATAGTGACTTTACCCTAATCTCCTTACTTTACATTTGCAACATTTTTTGTTTATTTACTTTTTCTACTACTTAGGTCTAATAAAGGACAGAGAAGCTGATACAAGCTTACAAATTTTTGTAGATTCTACATGGTGGGCAAAATCTCTTTAGAAGTTTGACGAAAACATGCCTTTCTTTATTGATTTCTTCTCGCCTCTTCCATTTGGAAAATATTGATTTTTGTGTGTGTGCATTTGCAACACAATTCTATTATGTTTAATTCTTTCTCTCTGATTCAAGCATTGCTGACAACAGAAGCTGCAACATCGACAAATGGAAGAAGCGTCTTTAATTGAGGAGTTGTCCTCGAGGCAGAGATGAGGACACAGAGAAACAAATGGGACATCTGGGGAGGCTCCAGGAAATCCACACAAGACACCTTTGTTTTAAAGATTAGAAATTGAAAATAGTCCATTAAGACTAACATGGGATCCTTGCAATGCTTAGAAATTAGCAATATTTATCAAATATTCTACTTGATGTCTCACTGGAGTTTCCAATCATGGCCTAAAACACTTTCCTTATCTTTGAAAACTGGCAAAGCACTAGTCAGAACTGACCTGGGAAGCAGAGTTCTGGAGTATATAACACTGTCCACTCTAAGCACTCTTAGTGGATCAAGAGGGCTCATCTGCTATAAGGAAAGTCATCTTTGAGTAGCCCACTGACATGTGACTACTGGGACAGAACAACAGCAACAATAAAATAATGAGATTAAACCATTTTTTCTCTTGGGAATTTGAAATAGGAAATTAACTGTGGGAGGTAAAAGTCACAAGGAAGAACCAGAGAAGTCACGATCACAATATAGAGAAGTTTTCCTAAAGCAGAGACAAACAAACAAAAACTTTTCTATGGGAAAGATGAAAGTATAATTTGAAGTTTCATTACATTAATGAAGAACAGTAGAATTAACATTCCTTCTTCTGGATGCTGACGTCCATGGAGTAGCCTGAAATTCAGAAATTTCCTGGAACTCTAAACTTTGCCTTTACATATCTTCAGATTCCTCCCCTAAGTAGTTCACTTACTTGAAAGAAATATTTTTATGAGCAGTTTATAGAATATGCCTAAACCCAGCCTACAGAGAAGTAAGAGAAGTGAGACAAACTCTCCGCCAGAAAGTCTGGACAGATTTAGTAAGAATGATCACTAGTTCATTGAAGGGGCAAAAAGAGATCAGATTCATTGGGTACTGGAGAGTAGGTTGTTGAGAATTTAATGACAAATTTACCAAATTTCAAAAATTATCATTTTGCAACATGATGTCTCCTGATTTATTTCCCATATTACAGCCCAGGACAGAAATCCGAGAAAATGCAAATAGGTAAGTAGAATGTGTATGTCAAAGATCAGAGAAAGAGCTTACTTATACTACCACATGGATGTAGTGTATTGATAAATGTCTCTGAGAACGATATGTCTATCTCCTCACTCCTAGAACCTGTTAGTGTTACATTTAGAAAAGGTGTCTTTACACAATATACTTAAGAATCTCAAGGTGAGATCTTCCTGAATTATCTGCCTGGGCTCTAAATCCACTCACATGTTTCCTTATAAGAGACACATGGAGGGAAGCACAAGGAGAAGAAGAGAGATGCACATGAAGACAAAGGCAAAGGACGATGCAGCCACAAGTCAAGGAAAGCCTGCAGCACCAGGCCTTGAAGGAGACAAGCAAGATTTCTCCAAACCTTCAAAGAAAGCATAGCCGTACTGACATCAGGATCGCAGAATTCTGGCTTCCTGAACAGTGAGACAAAAGTTCTGTTGTTTTAGGCCAACAAGTTTGTGGTAATTTGTTGTGACAATTCTAGGAAAGGATGATAATGGCTGAAACCTAACAATATGCAAAATGAAGGAAGCTGGTCACAAAAGACACCTTTGAATGCAGTCATTTACATGAAATGTCCCAAATAGGCAAACCTATCGAGACATAAAGTGAAGTAGCTGTTCCTTAAGCTGGGGCATTGGAAGGGAGTAAAGCTGAGGCATTGGGAGCAGAGAGTGACTCCTCATGGGTATGGGGCTCTTTGGGGGGGATGATGAAAATGGCCTAAAATGGATTGTGGTGATAGCTGTACAGTTCTTTGAATGTACTGAATCTATTGGATTGGATAGATGATGGCCTAAAATGGATTGTGGTGATAGCTGAATCTATTGGATTGTATAGATGATGGCCTAAAATGGATTGTGGTGATAGCTGTACAGTTCTTTGAATGTACTGAATCTATTGGATTGTATACTTTAAATGTGTGAATTATATTTAAATTACATTTCAGCAAAGCTGTTTTAAGAAATGTAAGAAAGCAATAAACTTAATAAATGAGGTTAGGAATATTTATTGAAAGTTACATAAAACATTCAGTTTAAAAATATAACATATTACTATATTTAATTTTAAACATAATTTCAACAGACACCTGGAATTGCCAATTTATTGAAAATTGTTGAAATGTGCCCTCTTGTCTGATGTGGTTGATGTCATTATTTCTTTCCAATTTTAACTTTGATGCTTTTTTAAAGCCTGCACTTAAGATTTTTTCACACTGTGCTTTTCCCTTAAAAACAAGGTTTAGAAAAATTTGCTTTGTAAATTATTAATGCCATGGGTTTGAACATTTTAACAAGCTTTTCTCTGAATTCAGTTGTTCTTATAGACCACTTGCAAGAGGTAAGTGAGTATAATGGATACAGCTATTTACTGGACTGCCATTGACCACTCTTAATGCTTTTCAATAAAGCCTTGACTTTTCTCATTTCCTTTGTGATTTTTAATTCTTAGAAGTAATTATTTTATAAAAAAATATATTTTTGGATATTTTTAGGGTAGTAAATTAACATATTTAAATAGGTATTTTTGAATAGCATTAGTAACTATATTATAAAACTATCAAGTTGCCCTAGAAAAGAACTGTTAATACTTTATCTATATTACTCCAAGTCCTGTATGTGTGTGTATTATACAGTCCTTTAAATAGTGGATTATTATTTTTTAACAATATGCTCTTGAATATTGCTAATGGAGTAGATTTTGTGACTTTACCCCAAGTAATGAGGTAATAAATATGTTAAATAGATTGATTTAGCCATTCTACACTGCACACATATGTAAAACAATGTTGCATAATATAAATATATATAATTTTTTACTTTTCAACCTTTAGATTGAATGAAAGATGTGGAAAGTGGATTACATAATTAATGTTTAAATTCTGGGGCTTTTTTTTTTGCCTAAAAGTATGTCTTACATAACTTTTCTTGTCAGCAAAGATGACTTTATGACATTATTTTTAAGGAAATATTTCTAAAATGTCTATATAGATATACAAATATAGGTATATGGTCTATGATGAAGAATGTTAGATTCTTCCTGCCTCACTCATATTATAGTACTTAAATAAGGGTGAAGCACACCCAAATTTCAATAGTTACTAGCTAAATCTATTTCTTAACTGTTGAGAAATTACTCATCACTGAGAAGATAAAATGGTGAAGAGCAAAAGAGAAGTACCTGCAGACGTCTGTTCCTGTTAAGGGAGGAGCGTCACTCTGCAGCATCTCCCTGGGTCTTCGTCCTGGGGGAACAGCAGGATGCTACCTTGTAACCCAGTAGTTCTTAGCTTGGGGCAGTCTGCTCCTCCCAGGGACATTTGAGATATTTTTGGTTGTTATCACTGAGGCCGAGCTCCTAGAATCTAGTAAGCAGAAAGCAAGAGTCCCTCTCATTAATCTACAACACCCAGGATGGTCCTTGAATGCAAAGAATTAACCAGCCAACTTGTCAGTGATGTTGAGTCCGATCTCACTTGGAATCATTAGAAAGCTGTGAAACACAGTCCACGTAACTGAGAAACACAGAGGACTGGTACCAGATCTATGCATGTGAGAACTAAAATAGATGGTGAACAGTGGGCAGGAATGAGGATACTCTCTGTAGTAATATTATTACTCCCTAGGGTGCTGAAAGTTTGTTAAATCAAGGAATGAGTGATTTTTCCCTACTGGGCACCAGATGTGAACTGTAGAAAAGGGGCATGAAGGGGCTGTTTGGGGTGCCTAGTTGTGTTATCAAAGGTGCAAGAAGCTCTTACATCAGAAAGTTAAAGTTTGGAGATGTGTCATCAAGTGCTCAGGACCTAAGAAAGTAGCTTCAGGGCATCATCTGTAATAACGATTCCTCTGCTAGGTGGAGGGAACATCTAAGTACTGGTGAAAGCTCCCTGGGAGGGAATCAGCCTGCTAGCAATAGGCTGACAAAGACAGAAAGAGAGAATCCACAGAGGAAGAACCTCCAATCTCAACTTTTCTCACCACAGAACTCCCTCCTAAATCAGGCTCCAGCTGGTATTGTACATTCTAATTATTAGATTGATACTGGGTCTTCTCTTATATGATAAGGCTGGGCATTTACAATGCATCATAATATATTTAGCTAATTCTCTATTTATTATGATGGATATTTAGGTATCTTCCAGTTTCTTGTTACTTCAGTGTTTCCCTGAAAATAAGACCTACCCCCAAAATAAGCCCTAGCAGGATTTCTATGCATTTGTTAAATATAAGCCCTACCCTGATAATAAGATCTAGTGATACACTCCATAGCCACACGTTGCATTTCAGCACAGAGCGAAGACATCCCCTGAAAATAAGGCCTAGTGTGTTTTCTTGAGTAAAAATAAAAATAAAACAGTGTCTTATTTTTGGAGAAACACGGTATAAAAAATGGTATAATGAACATCAATAAATTGCTTTTCTTTCTTTTTTCCTCCCTCCTGCTTCCCAACACTCCTCTTTCTTTCTTTCTTTCTTCCTGGAATTAAAGATGCACATGACTCAGACAAAATGGAAGGAAGGCATTAAAATTATACCACTATCTTATATAAAAATTCATATTTTTTAGCAGACTCATTTCACATTAGAAATCAGGGAAGTAAACCTTTCCCCTCTTGTTTGATAACTTGCCATAAGATAAGGTTACAGAAGGGACAGCCATCTTTGTATTTATATTTTACTTACTCTATTGATAACAGTGGTAGTTACAACTAATTAGAGATAGAACTTATTAAAAAGTGTCTTATACAGGGTTGCATAGAATCAACAGTACACTCATGTTTCTAATTGTGAGAACTATCCATGAAGGGTAATATTACTGTCTCAATTTTACTGATGAAATAATTAAGGGTCAGATAAATTAATAGACTTGCTCACCCAAGGTCTCATGGCTACTATGTTATTTCAAACAAAATGAACCTTATACTGTATTGCTTCCCTACATATAGTTATTCTGGGGTTTTTTGTGTGTGTATTCTGAAATGGATTCATTTCAGCACAAGTTCAATTTCCTAATAATAGTTACAGTTATCATTCCATTTTAATATAACACTCATGCCAACCCTATGAAATAAATAAAAGCTATAGTTTTTATCTTATAGACAGAACACTGAAGCACCAGAAGTTCAACAATTTATTAAAAGTTATAAGGCCAGTAAATAATTTTTAAAAATATATATTCAAATCTAGGCAATTTTGCTCAAAGCTTTTAGCATTGTACTTTTCTGCCTCTTTGTAGAGGAAAGTGTAAGATTTAGGCATGATGACAGTTTACTACCATTATTTATTGCCCTTCCTATATGTCTAAAGATATTTTCTGAAGTTATCTTTTAAGGAGGGCCTTTCCTCTGCAGCTAAGTCTATTTCTTTTGCTTACGGCATTAGCTCATAATTTTTAGGATAAACCCAAGTGTGGTTGAACTCACAGATGGCATAAACAAGTGAAGATGAGTTCAGCTGAGACAGAAGAATGAAGAAGATTATATCCTAAGGAATAATAATTTATTTTTTAGCAGACTCAGTGATTGAATTTTTTTTTTAAAGAAAAAGTAATTAGAAAGAACAGCTGGATGAACAGAATCATTTTCAACCAGGTGGTCAACCAAACTAAAATCTTAAAAAGTAAATGACTAATAATAATAATAATAAACATTGAGAGAGAATGGTACAAGGGATTTTTTAAAGAGACTAATAGAGTCTTTATTACAAAATGTTGATTTAATTTTGGAGAGAATTTATAATATAGTGAATAAATCAATAAGAAGATGTTCTGAGGAGATGGAAGCCCAAACACACGTCTGATATGTTCTATTGTTTTTAATCTAATTTCCTCCTCTGAGGGCAAGATAGGTGGACAGTTTGGAAGAAAAGGTCTAGAGAGCCAACTTTGCCTGGCCTGAATTAGGGGGCCAGTTCTAATAAAAGACCAACTTCTCTGTGGGGAGCTTGCCTTTCCAGTCCCATGTACACAAATGAGGAAAGGTAGGTATTGACTTTCCCTTCCTAGGAAGGAGCTTTGATAAAGATATACAGGTGAACTGAATATTTTTCCTATCCCTGAGCTCCAATAACATTGATTGCTACAGTGAAGAACCTAGAAACAGAGAAGCTTCTTGTTTCATGAGAAAAAATTCATGTTGGCATTGTATATAAAGAACCTTAAGAACTAAAAGCCATTGAATTTACTACAACTTAAAGGATTTTAAAAGCCTTACTATTAAAAGTTTATTTCATTCTTTACAACATAGAGCCACAGACTGGCAAAGGAATTAAAAATGCCTTAGATGAATCTGGAAATTACAGTTTAAAAATCAGTACATAATCTAGAATAGCAAACTTCTATAGAATTCAAGTTATCAGAGAAATGGATCTCAACTTAAGACAAAACATATGAGAAAAAGAAAAAAATGAGGCTTCAACATAAATCCTATTTTCTGAAATAAAATCCATGATTTCAGTGTTGAAAAGTCTGAGTCTTCTTATCAAAAATTTTGGTGGACTCAATGTCCAGAAAAATATCCCTGAGAGAATACCCAGAGTGTTCATTAAATAAACACTCAATACAGCTCAAAAAAACCTTCAGAAGCCAGAAATATTTCCTTCCATAAAAAGCACAGATTTATTCCCACAAAGCTGCCTTTTGTGTTACACATAGATTAAAATCAGATGAAGACATCACAAGTGTTTTTCAATTATTTAAAACAATAAAAAAGACTATTGAAATTCCGCAAAAATAAAATAGGACCCTATAAAACATCTTGAAACAAAACCAAACACTTGGGGGTATATTTCAGTGGTAGATCATTTGACTACAAAACCGAACGCCTCTTCTAAAAATGACAAAGTCCAATTAGACACTTAAGAGAGAGGTACCATGTCAGATTAAACATGCTTGAAAAGAAAGTTATTTGACAGGAACATAAGTCTGAAGACATTCTTCCAGAAAGATAAAGAAAAAAGAAAAAAAATGAAGTTGACAAAAAGAAGACAAAATACTCTTAATTTAAAAAAGAGGAGAGGAAAGCAATGACAAGGGATGGAAAACCATACAATAAAATGGGGAGAGGAGAGATTCAGAGACATTTTGTCTGAGACCCAACCAGAACTGATGCAAGACAAGAACCCTTAAAAGGCGATACATTCAAAAAGCCTCATTCCTGATGAACAAAAAGGAAACCTTTCTTCAATGTCTCATGGTTCTCTTTGTAGAGCTCTTTCACCTCCTTGGTTAAAGTGTATTCTGCAGGTGTTCTATTTTCTTTGTAGCTATTGTGAATGTTATTGAGTCTGATTTGACTTTCAGCTTGACTGTTACTGATATAGAGTAATGCTACTGGTTTGCATACATTGATTTTGTAGCCTGAGACTTTGCTGAATTAATTTATCAATTCCAAAAATCTCCTGGTGGACACAAACAAATGTAAAAGCATATCATACCTATGGATTGGTAGAATCAACATTGTTAAAATGTCCATAATAATCAGATTTATGTATTCCCCATCAAAATACCAAGGTCATATTTCACAGATATAAAAAATATAATTGTGTGCTTTATATGGAAACAGAAAAGAGCCTGAATAGCCAAAACAACCTTAAAAAAAAAGAACAATCGGGAAGCATCCCTTTACAGACTTAAAGCTATACTACCAGGCTATAGTAACCAAAACAGCATGGTTTGGGTACAAAAATAGAGACATGGACCAATAGAACAGAATAGATCACCCAGTTATAAAACCATCCACACACAGACAACTGATCTTTGATGAAGTAGACAGCAATATACACTGGAGAAAAGAAGCTTTATTCATAAACGGTCCTGGGAGAATTGAATGGCCACATGCATAAGATTGAAACATGACCAGCCTGAGCAAGAGTGAGAGTCCATCTCTACTAAAAAGAGAAAAATCAGCAAGGTGTTGTGGTGGATGCCTGTAGTCCCAGCCACTTGGGAGACTGAGGCAGGAGGATCACTTGAGTTTGAGGTTTGCTGTGAAATAGGATGATGCCACAGCACACTAGCCTGGGGAACAGAATGAAACTCTCAAGAGTAAAAAAAAAGGATGAATAAATAAATAAACAAAATACATATGAAAAATTAAGATTTTCCTATACCATCATTAAGAATATATTAACCTGGATGGAGGTGGACACATTCATCTTGGTAAAGCATCACAAGAATGTAAAAGCAAGAATCCAGTGT